>QGMJ01000171.1:0-48464 GCA_007821545.1 Lachnellula subtilissima
ATAGACAGGTAATCCAAGGATTTCTCGGATAGATGTATAAAATAGAACAGACCTTGCGCAAGGTCTTAAAATAAACTCACGCTTAATCTATCCCGGCTTAAGTTACAGTACCTTGGAACCCAGTCCCATGGACCCGCCTCATAAGTTGATCTCTCTCTAGCCGAGATGTAGCAGGATATCATGGCGGCTCACGAAGCTGAGGTACAAGGCAATCTCCCCTGCAGTCTTTTTGTTTTGCAGCGTCCAGCAATCTCCACCAGGGTAGACAGGCGTGTTTCACGCCTTCGACCGTGCCAAGAAAGCGGACTCGAAAAGATCAATTCAAATAAGATCAACTAAAGAACCAATGTTGTTTCAAATTCCAAAGGATCACGCTTCCTGGGAATTAGCTGCTATTATGACCTATCTGAGTCGCTGGCCAGCCTCTGCCAAGCTTCCTTGGATCAATGGCGAGATGAAGATTTAATTAGTAGACCCTAAGTCGTTGGAGGAACGGCCAGTCAGCCGCAGGTAGTATATATCATCTCATCCATTACTCTTGTGTCAGTTTCATCTCTTTGCATTATTCCTTTCACACATTCTCTTCTTGCAGCCGTGAGGCTCTTACACCCCTCGTTTAAGAAAATGAAGCTCAGTTCCCCGCTCCTTCTTTTGGGCTCGCTAGCCATCGGCCATGGCTGGGTACTAGATGATTCTTGTGTTACCGGCGGATATAGGGACCTAATTGTCGATGGCATGGCCGGTGCATTTGATCTCGCAGCAGCTGGAGCGGACACTTTTGGTATCACACTTTTGGGAAGCGGACCAGTATGGCAGGCGAGGAAAGATCTCATCTCATACCTGTTCGGCGAAGCAATGCCAAACGGCAACCTTGATCCAACAAATATAAATTGTAGGATAACATGAGTTTCATTTGTATTCCCCCAAACTTGGCATCCATTGCGCGCTTGCGGAACTGGTTTTGGAGGTATCCTCATGGGTCTATTCAGGATAGACGCAGAAAGCCGCAACTGACATGACGGTATTTGAATGCCTTGCTTGGCACGGGCCATTAATAAGTCTTGTGGCTTCCTATTTCCGCGACAGCCAGTAAACCCAGTTCTAAGACGCATGGTGCGTGTTTCAAGCAATAGAGCTAATCCCCCGTTTTTCTTAGGGAGAAATGCTTCGGCTAAATTCGATTTCATCCAGAACAGCTACAACGTTAACAATGGGCAGCCTAGTCCAGCTATCGCCAATTATCGGTCTCTTACTACCAATGCGCTTATCGTGTATTGCGATTACTCTCGTTTTAAGGAAGGTCAAGACTGCAGCGGGGAAAAGAAAAAAAGATACTGCTTGCGACACTAGCATTAGTGTATCACAGCCAATGGGGAACTTATACACAACCTGTAGGAGTCAAGGCTTCTTCAAATCGAGTGAACTTATGGTAAGCAATTGAATCATAAGCCGCAATTCGGTCTACATTGCTAAAACGGTTTTAGGCTTTGACGATAGAATTCCCTTCGCAGGGGATCGACCGTCCTTCTCAGATTCAACTGTGTCCCAGCTATCTGAAATCACAACAGAAGCTCAAGATACGGACCTTAGCAGATCAGGGAAAGAAGCCTAGCCTGGCTCGGAGTATGAGAAAGATCGGAGACTTCATGGACGATCCTTTTAGAACTCCTGTGGATGTGAAGTACACCTTTGACACCACCATGCTCCACGAAATGACACATGCGATTCCAAATGCAGCTACTGTCGATGGAGCTGGGGCTGGGAAGAGTGGCTCGTATGGCTGGAAAAATTGCGTCAAGATGAGCAATAGTGGAGGCGTGAATAACGCCGATAGTTATGCTCTATTTGGCCTTGCATCGAGAATGATCAGTCCAAACGACGGTACAACTGCTCAGAGACCAATGCAAGACGGTTCAATTCAAGTCCTCCCTGCTGCGGCTGGACCCTCGCGAGCGAAACGATATGTCTAACCCCGCGCCCCAAACATTACCTTGACTGTTGATCATCACCCTGTCACATTGTAAGCATGCTTCTTTGATTTTACACCTCCCCTCCAGCATTGTCTCTCTATGGTCTTTAGATTACACCTTCCTAGACCTCTGAGTTGGAGTATAATGTTTCACCGCTCTTGGGGATTCTTCCGTCGTCCATGGCTGACTTGTTAATTTCTAGGGACGCTTCGGATACCTTATATTTCGATATTCCTGGCCCGTCGTCAACGGTCACTGTCTCCAAAGGTAAAGTATACACATTCGGTACTGATGTGATATCTTTGGGAAACGCTGCCGTCATCTTAGACGGTTCGACGGTGGCACTCCCTAGTGGAACTACTCTCAGTACAATAACTCGTGGGTCGTCCTCAGGGTCAAGCAGCTCCAGCAAGTCGGCGAACTCTAGCACCTCTACACATAGCAATCCGATAGGCCCATCGACTGGTAACTCAACCTCATCGACGCGTAGCTCAACCTCAGAGACCGGACCCAAGTCATCATCATCCACAGTCTCAAAGTCGTCCTCGTCGACTCAGCTAGCCTCGCCCCCGGGGTCTTCAAACGCTACTGCCAGCGGTACGTCATCATCGACAGGCTCAAAGTCATCGACTGGATCGTCGTCTTCCAGCACTTCCATACGCTCAACATCATCAACCGTACTTCTCAATTCTCTACAGTCTCTGGATCCTCAAACTCGACTATCGGTGCTATTGGCCCTACAGGTACTGGATCTCGTTCATCATCAACTCTCACATCCAGCTCATCTCGTACACCCGGCGCATCTTCAAACTCATCTTCTACTGGCCCCATCACTGGACCACCAAGTACAACTTCGACTGCGCCCGTTAGCAATACAGCCGTTATGACAATGACAAAAGGTTCATCGACGACTGTGATTCCAATCACCGTCATCCCCGTGTCAAAAGATGGCACGACATCTTCTGTTACGTACATCTCTACCTTCACAAGCTCTGGTGACATAAAGCCAACCGGCGCCTGGATGTGTACAGGGTCGCTCTGTGACACGAGTGGCGGCTGCCTCATTCCACTCTTTTGCGGATCCAAGGGAGGAAGCAGTAGCAGCTGGGGTCTTTGCTGTGGCTGGAATCCTCCGCCAGGCGGCGGAGGCGGCGGACCCCCAGCCGGAGGCCCTCAGCCTGGCCCCTCTGGCAATCCAAACGACCCGACAAAAACACAAGATCCGACATCAAAGCAGACTGACTCGAAAAGTGTCTCCAAGTCCTCAGAATCCAAGTCCAGCACGTCGAGCTCTACTAGCTCATGCTCGACACAGACGAGAAGTGCCTGTGACACCTCAGTGGCCGTTAGCAGCGGAACTACCTCGACCATTACCCTTGGATGCTCGACTGTCACTGCGTGTTCGGCCTCAATTACTGGATCCGCAACTACATCATCGGCCTCTGATTACCCAACGGCCACACCGCATGGCGATTATCTGAATGCGTACGATACCGCCGTTGATAATTGGCAAGACGTGCAGCAAGCCGTCTTGGCCTCGGCAATGGCTGATGATACGGACGATTACATCACCTGGTCTGCCGATGGCTCCTCAGGCACGGGTTCAGGTACAGTTTCAGTCCCAGCATCAACCACAAATTCCACTTCGAGGACATCAGTCACCGGGTCTATATCCTCCACCGGTAAGTAAAACTAAATATAAAATATTCCTACTTCTAGAACATCTTGATCTTATAGAGCTAACTCATCTGCTGTCCAGGCTCGAAAACCGCGTCTTCTACAGGTTCTATTACGAAAACTTCTTCAGGATCTAGTGCTTCTCGTTCAACGACAGCTTCGTCGTCCACATCCAGTTATAGTGCGCTACCGTGCTGGAACTATGCAGCACCTGCTGAAGGAATCGAAAACTTCTGTACATGCAGCAATGGCGCTAGTACATCAAACGCCCCACAAACGGGTTCAAATACGGGATCAAACTACACTCCATGTCCATATACAGTGGCTCCGCCACTACCAAGTACTACAGCGCCCCCAAAGCCTACCGAGCCGTTTCCTTTTACTACAACGCTTCTCGGTGGTATTATTGAAGCCTGTGAGACGTCCACGTTTCAGAACTATGCCGGCTTTGAAGTCACTATGTGTGCCGGTAGCGTTACAACTATTAGACCTGCCACAACTCCACCACCCAAACCCACACCCTCAAACATCATGTTGTAAGTGGCCCTCATCATCCCACAGCCTCGCAAGAACCAGTCTCTAAATCGACATTAGTGTATACTATGACAATTACATTGATCAAATCTCAGATGACATGAAATGGACTGTATTTGAGGGCAAGATTGACGACAGCATTGATCTCTGCGACACCAAGACCGCATTCCAGACAGACGCACCTGGAGATTCTGACCAGCTCGATAATCCTCCCTGTAAGCTCCAATTATCTCATCTCACATGCCTAATACTGATAATTTTCAGGGCCTAAAGGATCATGGGACATGAAGTTGTTCAATCAGCAGTGCACATATGCAGACGACGGAAATGGCGCGGGCACAATCAAATGTGACGGGATGAGCTCGCCCAACGATTGTTTGGGGAAACAAGACCCGAACAATGATTTGAAGTGCATAGAGGAACTTGGAGGTTGGGCAGACTACTATAAGGAGGTGGCGAGGTGTTCATGGTAGGTGCTCGTGGGGATCAAACTGACGTAGGTTTTGGTTTAGGGTTGCATCGGCTGGGGCGACATGTATTGGTTGGATTCTATTCACTCTAGCGTGTATTTCATATCCAAAATGTTTTCCAAACGTTATATTTCCATCGGAAATCTAGCCCTAAGTTACTGAAACTGCGTGTACACCGGTTTGAAATATTGCACCTCGAACTGATTACCTCTGAAGTATAATACCTTAACATATTATACGATGGCGTATGTGTCTTATTCATACTTTAAGCCAAAGTAGTCTGAAATCCAGTACTTTTATTCGGACTGCTTTGGCGTGAAATACACCAAATCAGTCTAGTAGAACGTAGAACAAGTTGAAATTTTACACTGAACCCAAACTACTTCGGCTGATGATACAAAAATCCGGAGCATTTCTATAATCTGCACTGCACCGGCTGCCGGAAAAAGTGTCTTTTTCTTTTGCGATGTGCAACAACACACACCCTCAATAATGTACGAATGATTTTATTATGCGATTAATTTTAAAAATCTTTTGGCTATCTTAAGCGAGTTCAAGACTAATAACGTGTTGATTGAATTCGGTTAATATCGCAGTTCTCTTGCAAATAATCTGTTAGACCTTGCCTCTCAAGCTTTACTCTTTACCCCCTATTCCTAGTTCCTTTCCTTCTGCCAGTCGATCAATATAAAAAAGGTCGTCATCTGAGTTTTAAAAGAGAAAGCATCCGCGAAAATTCCAGCATCACTTATCGTCTCATCTACTGTGGCAGACGCATCAACACTTGCCAATTCAGCAAGCTCGCACTCCTTATCGCCGTGCCTTTCATCACCCCCGAGACCGGTTGGCGCTTCTTCAGCCATTAGAGTCTCTTCTTTCATCCACAGCTCCTATTGCAAACTCCATCTCGGCCTCAGCTATAGGTCCAGGAACGGGAAGCTCGTTCAGGTTCCCATGCGGGCCTGGGATATAAATACCTGTAATTTCCAAGATCACTAACAAATTACCCTGTTGAATCCATTCCCAACCTAGCAGAAGGGAAAATAGTTCGGAAACCACGTAAGTATTGATTGCTGTTTCATTACCAACCTTTTCAATGGTTAATCGGCAATATTAATCGGTCAGAGCTGTGTGGTTAGCAATTTTTATTCTAACACTGCTGCCAAAGTGTAAAGATAATCCGAGTCGATTGGCTATCGATCGAAAAAGAAGATTGTAGTTGTTTCTTTCCGAGAACAGTCTCGAAATTTCCGTTGAGCAGCGCCATTTCTTCTGATTACTTTATCAGGATTTTGGACGACCTTACTTTTAATCAGCTTTCTCATACGTAATTACTATTGTTAAAGGCTTCTTTTCTGAAGGCCGGCGGTCCCAAGTGCGATCACGCCGGGTGTTAGTAATTGCAGAAGACTAGGCTTAGCCAGCAGCATGTTTTACCCTCATCTCGGGATCGTATATTACCGCCGATGTATTAACGGCCTAGGACATAGCTATGTGGCTAGGATAGGCCTCTCGTTAGTGTCTCGCAACACTCTCGTGGCGATCAAACCGTCGGTCGCAAAGAACGCAGTGAATTAGTTGAGAAAGGCGGTCGTAGGATTAGGGAAATTAAGGCTTAGCAGAGGGAGGGCTAATAAATAATCGGCGGAGTTGAGCCTCTATGCCAGGCCGAATGGTCCATCGAATTGGCACTCCCGCGATACGATTTCTATTAGCAATAACAAATCTAGAACTCGTTCTCTTGGAATCATGTCTTAGAACATAGCAAATCTTACGTTTTATATATAGGTAGCTTAAATACTTTTTTAGTAAGCCATTCGTAAATTTCAGAGACGCTCATTCTCGAGGTGGGCCCGTTTAATAAACATATAGTAATTAAATGGACTCCATGTCATGTTGCTAGTAGTAATTACCATTCTTGTAGATCGCCCAGCTAAAACCACTTTAGGCGTAGGAAACACGCTTCGAGACGTAACAGAATCCATAATTGAATCCAATTGGCGGGACTGCAGGCAACGGAATATCGTCAAATAGGTAGGGCTGGACTTGTTCTTATAGATCATGGGTTTCGAAATCGAGTTGAAGCAACCGCTCGTTATTGTGGGATTCAAAGGTTTTGTGATCAACTCATTAAGAAAGTAGTTTAAAGTAAGTGTTGTAGGGGATCATTGCAGCGTTTCTGACTCTCGCTATCGAAAGGGACTCGTCTGGCTTTAGTTTTCTTTAATATCCTTTTGCCTGTTTTATGGCTATAGTTCGTAGAGCTGTGCATACACGGGTGTGGATATCTGAAATAGAACGAGAAACAAAAGAGTAATTGGAGTGAGAAGTGAGGAAAGGATGAAAATACAAATAAAAAAGGTAGGCAAGAAGACAAAGAAAAAATATGAGGCCCAGAAGGAAATATTTATCTATGGAGAACGAAACCCTAGGCAAAGAGCAAAGGGCAGCGCAAAAAGGCTACAAGCGAAAAAAAAGGTTCTACACATCAAGACAGGCAGACCAGGATAAGGATGTCTAGGCATGAGTATACTATAGAAGCAGATTTGAGAACCCTGAATAGAAGAGGGGCGTTTCCGGGCCCCTCGACAAGAGTTGACTATTCCTGGTAAAATAAATAAACAGACCTGAGCCGAAGCTGAGCTGGGTCTAAGCCGGCCTGAGCAAAAGCGGCGCGGGCTCACGTGAAACGGAGGATTGGAGGTCGTCGAGATTCCGGTCTTATAACGAGATTTGGAGACGAGAAGAGATAGACACTTTCAATTCCCTTTCCCCACGAGAACGAGCCGTTTCGTTCATAGCTGAGAACATCCCTACCAATCGATTACTCTTGCCGGTCACGATTATACTTGCATTTTCCGAGAACACCTCCGAGCAAATCCGCATTCATCCACGGCCACTATGAGCGTGTGTTCTTCTTTTCCTGGACTATCGACCCCACTTTATTCACCAACAAGAATGGGAGAAGAAGCGTCACAAGTCTGGAGCTGCCAGCGATCACGATTTTCTTCATCGACAAGTTTTCTTGTTCAGCAAAGAGAATATGGCATGGATACGTAGCAAAGAAGTGGAAGGCGCAGATGGCATCTTGCAAATGCTAGGGATTATATGGTCATCTCAAGATTCACAGGCTTCTAATCTCTGCCGATGGTCAGATGTGTTGCAGGCTACAAAGGTGAAGAAGGACGAGGAGAAGGTTGGGGTCGGCCACGTAATACCTGCAAACACTGCAAGAAGGACTTTGATCGATACCCTGCCTGGAAGGAGCATGAGAGAGCCTGTATGATTGGAGAAGAGCTCGATGATGAAGAGTTGATCAAACTGGCGAGGCATAGGCCTGCCCGAGAAGGCACCCAGGGCAATGCAGTTAGAGGCATTGTCGGAGCACCATACGCCTTCAATCTGATCGGACAGTACCTTCTGCCGAGATTCTTCTATCTGGTAGACTTAGTCGATGCTTCTGGTGAAGCTCGATTCACGCCTCAAGAGAAGTCGAAGTTGCTGCCGCCGTATAGCGTGGTTGAAGATTTCCGAAATACCTTTGGCGAGTTGTGAGCCGTTTTTGCTTTGAGAAGATTCATCTTGCGTAGGAGGTAGAATATCAAGGGTGCTAGGAGAAAATTAAATACATATCTGGCAATTTCATCCATAAACTCGAGTATTTCTCATCGCTTTAATCGACCTATCAGTTATGATGTGACGTGTGAAGCGCCTTAACCTTTTCATATCTGTAATTGATTCTAACACTGCTACAATACTGTATTAAAGAATCCCCGGGGCCTGCTCCTTGCTGCTGGCTACAAGTCAACTTCCCTTACATCTGTTGCGGTACATAGCGTTAAGATATCCTTTACACTATGCAGATACCGGGCTGGGGAGAAGGGCAACTCAACAGGGCCGAATGTCTCTGTATCTTTGAGGGAAAAGAAGCGCATGAGTATTCCATACAAATCATTGGTAGATATCCTTGCATGCCGCATAACAAGCTGGTAGGGGCCTTGCACGTGCTTTGTAGATCCAAAGTTGTCCATATCCATTCCTTCTGCAGGTATCAAAACCGAGCGCGTTTCGAAAACCGTCTGATCAATAAGGCATTCGGGAGGCAGAAGTAGGTGTATAATCCCGGCATGAGTGCGCTTCCGGGTAAAGATCGTGCCCGATGTGGACGATGCAAAGTTGGGCGGCTTCCAACCATCAATACTTAGAACGACCATTGCTTTGTTTGGCGGTAATTGGAATAGTTGAATTGGTAGCTTTGAATTTTCTCTAAAGTCTTTCTTGTCTTTGCTGCTCCAGGCGTACGTAATGAATGCGATTTGACCCATTGGATGGGACCATCCGATCCAGTAAAAAACACCATGACCACTGCGAGTTGGTTAGTCATTGACTTAAAAAAGTATAAAGATGCTTACCAATTAAATGACTCCTCCTTCAATCTTTGAAGAATACCAGCAGCTTTCGTTCGGAATTTGACTGAATCCGCACGACGGTCACCCCTTATTGTTTCCTCTTCAACCTCAGAGTTATCATCCTGGTCCTTCCAAGTACTCTTCTTCGTCCGAACACTCGACGTTATTGAGCCAGAGGTATTCTTCTTGTGTATTGTCGAATAGCCCTCCAAGCTCGTCCCTTTGCGTGAAAGTCTCTTCATCGCTGGCAATACTAAGATTTTTCAGTGCCAGAATGGAATCATCGCCTGCATCATCGACAATGAACGGGTTCTTCGCTCTTACGTATTGATGAAGAATAGCCCCCAAACGTTCGATCCATGCTTCATCATCATAGCTGATTCTGAAAGCCTGCAATGGAGACTCTTCGCCAAACCGCACACTCTGTTGCTTGTTCCCAGTTTTCCAGTCCTCGGGTATGTTGTCTCTCGGGATTACAAACGCGTATCCCTTCGATGTTTCGGTCCAGAAAAAGTCCCATTGTGCATTATTCTTGAAGATCCGGATGCCGTCATTTCGCGATAACGTATGTGATAGTTGGTCTTTGCGGTGACGGAGATGGTTCAGCTTGTGTTCGAACACGAAGTATTTATCTTTATCGTGGGATCTTGTAGTATGAAATCACCAACCATTGGCGTTACCTAGTGAGGTCAGCGTACGTTATGTGCAACAGATCTGGAGGGCTCAAACCATGAACTCCATGTCCAGAGGCAGTGATGAGCTTTGTATCATGCGAAAGATATAGTGTATTCTCTCAAGTGACGTCCTACTCTGGCCAAGGGGCATAAGATGGTCTACACCGTTAGACGTCGGCGTCCATCCGTCAACTCGAATGTGAGTCTGAGGGTTGATGTAGGGAATACGTTGTTGCACGGCAGCTTGGATCCGGGTGAGGGCTTCTGCCAAATGGGAATATGGTAGCATCCACGGCTGTAGAAAAAGCGGGAACTCGACAGTCAGTGCTTCTGTCGCCTTCATATGTCCCAGAGAGAATCCGAAGTGTTTGCGACCGGAATCATCCTCGAAATCAATGTGAGTACGCCGCCTTGCGTGCAGAACATCCATTGATACAATTGCAATATATCCCGGGCAGGGCGAATATAGGAATACGAGGAACTGGGCGGTCTGTACTTGCTTCATTGTCAAGGATGTTACCCACCCGGCAAAAGTGACTTTATCATCCTTCTTCTTCAGTGGCATCGAGAATGACTTCACATCAAACAAGACAACATCTCTTTCAACAGCCTTGTCCATGAGGTGGTTCTCGAATAGTCAAAAGAAGCGCTGGGTGTGGGACTCGATGGGAAGATCTCCGCTGAGGTCAAGAGCTCTATCACAAGCAGCACACTCAACTGCTCGAATGATGAGATGCGGAGCGTGGATGTGCGCTTGGTGAAAGAAAGAAGCTTCATGAACCAGTCCACTCGTCTTCTCTGCTTGACGCAATACCTCTAAAAGACCACCTTTGACGCTGTCCATCGTAGCTGCTATGGTAGGGGCCGTTGAAATTATTCAGTGATTTTGGCCAATGGTGTTATCTGAAGAAGGTAACCAGAATGGGTTGAACTCCACAAAGTTAAGGAGAGGTGTTAAGCGGGACGCGGTTTTGAGAGCGGTAAGGTATAAGTAAGGTACTACGCTTTACCACGACGCGTCAAAAAACCTCGCCGTGCCCATAATGGTTCGCTAGATGTGAGGAGAGCGGTCTAGATAAAGCTTTCGACGCATCATTCTGTTCCTATCCAAAACCCATCCGACCAAAGTCATCCACCTATCTCCTTTTTACAACCACGTCTTCACCGCATCCGCCATTGGTACATTCTACAGCACTCTCCACGGATGACTGGTACAGACGCTTGAATGATCTTATATGATGGCGCAGGTCCTGGAACTGTCAAGGCTACAGGTGGCTTTGTACAGTGAGGAGTCTATTTCTGATCAGCACGCGGTTGAGGTGTTGATACAGCAATGTGTGGAGAAGGCAAGAACAGAAGCATCTATCCCAGCCGACGAAATCTCCGTGCTTGTACAGTTTCCGCAACATCCCAGTATCGTCAATTCCGCAAAGCTTCACGTTCCGGAGCTCGACTGCAAGGAGACAAGCAAGCAGACCAATGCTCTTCGTCATGTTACAGAAGCTGTTTGGGGAGCAATTCCCAATGAACTACCATCAACGGCACCAGGTGTACAGGAAACCCTCCTTCGCAAACGCTACACGGCTCAGGTCCAGACGATGCTTGTTCCGTTGAGATCGGTAGCAACACCAGCAGAAATGAATCACCTGAACCAGATCACGAACTCATTGTCAATCCTGATAGGTAGGTAATATTTCTAATGTTTTCACCGAGAAACTAACCTCTGCATAGTCCCAGCTCCCTGGGTATCGAATTGAAGGGGGATGTCTCAGAAGACGTGTCTGGTTTAACTCATCATCATTGCGCCATTGTCAATACACCTATACATGATGTCGAATGCAGCTCACCATCCGAGATCACCACAACAGGATCAAAGCCGCGAGGAGGCAATGCGGAACCTGCAACTGTATCAACATCTACCAGACGACATAGGATGAGCGAGGGAAAGAGACATTTTACCAGTACCAGCTCTCCCGACTCATTGTTCCAAACACCAAAGAAAAGTCGCCTCGAAATACCGGACTCTCAGCCAAACTCGCCGACACCTATTACGACTATAATGGCTGGACCGAGGAGAACACGGGCTCGGCAAGCAATAGCAGAAGAAACTGGACGTCGTCGAACCAGTCGTCCACCCCTCACACTCGACTACGATCCGATATCTCGTTGCATGTTGAAGGTTATCGACAGGTGAACAGGCAGGTGGAGAAAGTTTTCGAGAAATTGTGCAATATTGTTAGGTAGAGCTTTGGAGGAAATGTGGCGTGGAAGGGGAGTACGTGGATTATCGTGTTACTATTGCTATTGCTATCATGGGTGGTTGCTATTTATCAGAACAGATTCAAATCTGCACATTTGCATGTCTTAGAGATGGGTTACAGATAGATCAAACCTTCACTACCTACATTTGATATATAATCCGTCAAGTAAGGTGTCTGTACAAAATGTGAAAGTCTGATTAAGATTGAAATTCAAAGCAACCTTGGCCAATTAAAATTTTGTAGTCGGAGGAACTTCGGGACTTTTACCTAAACACTACATACTCTAGAATAAGCAAATTCTCAAACAAAATCTTTAAAGCAGCCCGGCTGGCACAATTGGCTAGCGCGTGGGGTAAGTTGATAACTCCAAATTTCCTAAATTGGCTCATATTCTAACATTGATAAAAGCCTTTTATAAACTATTAAAAGACAAGCCCAAGGTTGAGAGTTCGAGCCTCTCGTCGGGCGGTTATATTTTTTTGCCTTTTATTATTAATATCTAGTTTTAATTTTTTATATTATCAGGCCTCACTATCTATCGGGAGATGTGGGTCACATGACCCTAGCTCCGATAGGGAGTTCTCACTTTTGCAACTTTGCTTTGAATAGTAGCTCTATATATCTGCGTATTTCGTAATATAAAGCCGTTCCATAGAAGAGAGATGTTCGCTATTAGCAACCATACAGCCATTATACACGCCAGAAACGTAATATACAGGATCCTCAAAACCCCCATCTATCCTCGCCTCGCCTCGCCTAGCAACTCCTTATCGTTATCCGAAACGCTATTCTCCACCCCGCCCGAGCCCGCGAACTTCACAACACCTCGAAGCCTACTTCGTAGAATCAACATACTGCCCCAACCAGAAAAATGGACCCAGCTGCATACCGATCATGGACCGCTGCTTTTAAAGACCATATACCTACACCAGCTCCCATCCCAGGAGGACCAATCCACCACGCTTCTGACGAACCAGTGCAAGACTCGGACAAATCCATGCCCCCCGATACTAGCAAGCTTTCGAAGCCTTGGATGGCGAGTGGTGATCCTTGGGCCGGACCTCCTGCTTGGGATGCACCGAAGGAAAATGAAACGTAAGAGTAGACCATAGTACTGTTCTATGTTGGCATATATAGCAGCTGATGATCAAAGTACACCTCGGCCGGCGAATCATGCGGCAGAATTATATCCACATCCACATTTATACCTCCCTCATCCGAGTTTGAATCTGGAGTTTCGCATGTCTGTTACTCTCAATCCTCGAATTTCTTTAGGTCCTACTCCTTTTGGTCATCGAAACTGTGAGTGAGCTTGAGGTGCAGCATCCAAAATCCTTGGAATAGTTACTCCATCCTCCATGCCTTTTATTTCCTACAATTTAGCTACAGCCCTTATCCGCAACTGCTGTCAAGATTTCACAGAACCTCTATTAACATATCTAGGGGTTTCCTTCACCGGCGGTAAATGGTCCGGTTCATGGGGTTTTGGAAAAGTACTAGTATGTTCGCGCATTACATCTATCATCTCCGCCATTTCCTTCTGACGCGTATCGTATACAGCCCGGTGGACAAGATAGCCAGATCATCATACCAGACGGATCAGCGCACCTTGAGACAAATTATCTCCTAGAAACATACGACAAGCCCCCCGCACATATTGCCATCAAGACACATGGCTGGCGCACTGGCCCACCGGAAGTATTGGCCCAACTTTCTGATCCGGAATTAGCGGATAAAGTTGATCCGGACAGTTATAAGTTTCGGTTGTTTATTGAGATGGAGACGGGTGATGAGAGGTATAGAGATAAGGTTAATTGCGGCATGTGGGTTGGGAGTGGGATGAGAAAGGGCGCCGAGGTTATATATGAGTGAGTAGATGGATTTTGGTCATTGGTATGAATGCTAATATTTTATCAGTGCATATAGGGTTGCATGATTTCATTGATGTAATAAATAGTCCTCCTATACCAGCCAAGCCCGATGCCATCCTAGTCGTAAATAAAGAGATGCCTATAGCACCAAACCTGAGTGCACTAGTTGATAAAGTTTCCGTGTTCAAAGCGAGAGCACCCACCACGCATAAAAACAGCAAAGTCACTAGAACAAAACCATAAGATAATATTTGAAATGTTTTACATGGTGCCATCAAGCTATGCTAAGGACTTGTATCCAACGCTGCATCTTTAGAGATCAAAGGACTGCTCGCCTGGTTCCTATTCAAACCGGCAAGAAAAGTTCTAAACCTCTACAGATGATAATAAGTTTTATGGCATAATTATTATTTGCATCTATAATAAGGCAAACCGCGAATTAGGAATGATGAATAAGTAAGGCTTAATTAGTACCAGCATAGTAAAGCACTAATGTTCTCAACTGCTTATAAAAAATAAGAAGTGCATCTAAAGCAGTTTCTATCCCGGCAAGCGAGTAAATAGGGGACCCGTAAATAGCACTTCCAAAAATCCAACCTAAACGCGTAACCAAGCAAAAACATGACAGAGAAAAAGCCCCAGCACCATTCAGACGATCTGCAAAAGAAACAAGAGAAAAAAAATTACAAAAAATGGTGTTCAAGCTAAGCTTGAGCGCTGGGAATTGAGCCCAACGCGGGGGTCGAACCCGCAACCTTCAGATTGCTTCTTGATATAAGAGTCTGACGCTCTACCGATTGAGCTGGGAAGATGTTAGTAACCATTCTCATGATTCATCTTCTAGACTGTAACATACCTAGCCGGGCAGGCTTCTGTGTTCTTGTTTTGGAACATCAAGCGCCTGTTTTCACTTACATACTACTCGATGTGCGGGCTGGGGGGGACAAGTGGGTCCTAGGCTGAAAATTCGGAGAAGAGATTTTTCGCCGCCTTGGGGGAGTGCCGTAGGGAGCATTGCACTACGGTGTATGGATTGAGGTAGGTGGGTGCGTTGTAGGGTGTAGTAGGAATTGTTATTACGGAATCTTCGGTCTAGTCCTATGCTATGCTCCTGTCGCTGGCACGGTAGCGATAGCTATATTCTTTACTATGCGGCGCATCTTCGCTATTAGGCGAGGACGATCGTGGGGATTATATTCTATATCTATAGAGGGGGATATTTGAAGCTATAGAATCATAACTGTATGAATTGGCATTTTGTCTAGATATTAATACTTGTTTCGGTTCATTACACAGAGTAGAGTTAGGACTCGCGAGGTTGGACAAGGAGGCGGCGGAGGTCTCCGTAAATCAGCGAAGCGAGCAAAGAAGGAAGGAACTATCAGCTGCGGCTGATTTCTTGTGCGGCTTGGACCTTATACGGTGCCCCAAATGAGCCAGTAGTGCTGATCCCCCCCCTTTTTGATCACAAAGTCTTGGCGTCTGTCTGTACTTATCAAATCCAGCTGACGGAAAGATATATTCCAGGACAAACAATCGTAGAGATCAGATCTTGCACTCGTTTTGTTCTTCACTTAATAGCTATGGTGACTTATCACAACTCCTTTCCGTACTTGCAAAGGATGTCAGAAACTAAGACGTGCTTTAACTTATAAAAGACGTAGGCGTTTGCCGACATGCTAGAGGCCGGGGAAATCCCAAAGGATGGCTTCGGGCATGTAGTTCGTGCGCTTGTGAATGCAGTGTTGCAGTGACAAAACACACGGTATCACTTTACTAAGCTTATACGGGTTCCAACAGCCGAAAATAGATACCTTGTATTACCTACCCGAGCCTTGTTCTCAGGTAGAACGAGGCAAACTTTATGACGGGAATCATACCCTATACCCTGTATTCGTGCCCGCGTATGACTAAGAGTGTATAATTACGGTAGAGTTCGCTATATGCATGGTGAAAGACTTTAAGATAGCACGTGCTCGTAGTGGAAGGAACTTAGCTAGGTATGAAGTATGTTGACACTATGCGTGTAAAATTCTCGGCAGTACAAGTGGCTGGTACGAATACGTTCGAGATTCTATTTATTACGATACTACTACTATACTCCTATACTCCTGTAACACTAAGTAGGTATGCAGGATTCCTCGTGAGCATGTGAATGGTCACATCGTAAGCAATGGCGTGCATATGGCGTACCGAGTAATAGTAATCGTCGCATAATAAGTCCGCTCGATGAGCACACGAGCAGTTGAGCTATAAATTAGTGTACCCGTAGAGAACAATCTTAGATTTTCTAGCCCGTTTGGAACGGCTCGCACTGCCTAAAATGCCATTCCAGAGTGAATCCATAGACACACGTGATTATGCTTGTTTCGTATGATATTTCCCTTCGGATGCTTGAGTTCTTGGATTGAATTAATTATAATAATACGATGTGTGGCACCGCTCGCAGGTACGGAGTGAATTGGGAGAGACTAAGAAAAAGAGGCGCAGCGGCACGGAAACAAGCTTTTCAACCCTGCTCATGCAGGCGGGAGATGGGCGAAATTGCAATGCTGGGGTCACCGGGGGGAGGGGGGGCTAGGCCTCGGCCTCTCAACTGCATTCACACCCACCATAGCCACATAGCCACCCAACCAGGCACAGATTGTTGGCCGGCAAGGCTTTTAAGGTATCCAACATTCACATGGCGCTGAACGTTTCATATGTGGCTACTACTGTAACTTAGCCTTTTTGTCGTTCTTTTCTGTCGTTCTCTTCTGGCGCCTTTGTAACATTTGCTCATGTTGACTTTTATCTTCTTCTTCTTCTTCCCCCTGCATTTCCAGCATGCGAAGTTACCTCTTCTCGTCGGTCGCTTCAAGACTTCGTCAGTCGTGGACGCTCTCTTTCCACTATTCAATATTGGTTACAGCCACTCTGCTTCCTAAATTACTGCACTTGTATACTCACAGAACCTCACTGCCACTCCTTTTGACTCTCTTGTATTTACCCACATTCCTAGCTCTCGACATCGTCAATGCCGCCATATTCTGGGTTCTGGTACATTTGAATGCGCGAGGCAAGATATCACTGCTGCTAGGAGCTTTCAGAACCAGTGTCAGGTAAGTTGCCGCCATACTTGTGTAGATCTGGATCGTTAATTGTCAGTCTCCTCATTGTAGGTGCTTCATCGGTCCAGATTGCCTTTTACCTGGAGACGGGGGGAGAGATCAAATGGGGTGCAGCAAGCAACTTTGCTCACGATCCGGCAGCTCTCAAGCTCCTCCTATCGGGCGGTTCGCAAGCCCTGTTGGTAGCAGTTTTCATCCTCGTGGTCGCCCGAGTCATTGCAGCACCTCTTTACAAAAGGACCGAGACTCTGGTTTATAATCTGGCCAAGACATTCCCCATTTTACCTTTCAAATCGTTGAAAGGCGCAGAGGAGCAAATCCGCAACAAGAATGAACTCGAAACCCAAATATACTCGGACTCGCTTTCCGAAGATGATATCGAAGTCCTATCTAGCGACCTGGGGGATCTTGAGGCCACAGCTGTGCCTGCAGAAAGGAATCGAGCTACGAACCTCTCCTTGTGGTTCCGTCGAGTTTTGTTTCTCACACCCCTCGTGGGCATCTCCATCCTCCTAGCTGTGAGGCCGCGTCATTTTCCCTTTGCACACATGTCTGGCTCCATTCCATTCACACTGTTAGAAGCAATGAGTCCTTACTCTCAAGACTTGTGCCAGGCTGGCTCACGCGACTTTGTTGCTTTCCCCTTGCCAGATCTGATCTCTACCAGCAATTGGGAGGCACCGAATGGAGAATTTGTGGGATGGATGCCAAAGGTTAACGCGTCTGTCGAAGAGAAAGGCCATCGAAACCTACGCCTTCCTTCATGGCTACCTCGGGAACAACTCAAGGGGTTCGGTCGCTGGTACCACAACTCGATTGGTCAACTTGCAGTCTCAGATCAGGTACAGAATGATTCTGTAGAGGATGGTGCCTCGTCAAGGACCAATGCCGAGAAGACTTACGAAGATATCAACTACGACCCAGTGCAAGACCCTTTACGCATATCGAATCTCGACGGAGACGTATTCCTGTCAATTACCGAAGCTATAAAAAAGAACAAAGTCAACATCAAACACGTCGTTATCCTTTCTTTAGAATCCACACGAAAGGATGTCTTCCCTCTAAAGAAAAACTCACATCTTCACGATGCTATCATGAAATCCCATGGATCAGCAAAGTCCGCTATGGAAGCCTCTTCTAATATTGCTAAACTAACTGTCAATGCGGAACTTCTCACCGGCGAAGATAGCGGATATGACGTACAGGAGGAATATCAGTCTCACTTGAATCGGACCTGGAGGGGTCTCAGTAAGGAGAAGGGCGGGCTCAATGTTCTTGGTGCGTTTACTGGAAGCACATCGACATTCAAAAGTATGCTCGGAAGCCATTGTGGCGTGCAACCTCTCCCAGTGGACTTTACGGTAGAGGCTGGTGATCAGATCTATCAACCTTGTCTCCCATCAATCCTGCAGCTTTTCAACCGCAATAAAAATTCTTCGGTCGAACGCGGACATAAAGAGACGAGTAGTGACAAAGGTTTCAGGTCTCAGCCATGGCGGTCTGTGTTTGTTCAGTCCATTACTGATCAATATGATCGACAAGAAGAGCTCAATGAAGGTATGGGGTTCACTCAAGTGATTACCAAGGAGACTCTACTCGATCCAACTTCGAAACACTACCCTCCAACCGAGGAAGAGTCCAACTATTTCGGATTCCCCGAAACACAAGTCAAGCCGTATCTGCGGGATATATTCCAGCAGTCTCAAGAACTGAATGAACGTTTATTCCTGTCTCATTTTACAAGCTCTACTCATCACCCTTGGAATACCCCAGGAGCTGGAAAATCGGTCGATTACTTGAAGAGAGTATGGAGCGCCGAGCATCCACTCAATAGATATCTCAACACGATCAAGTATGTGGACGGATGGATTGGTGAGGTGATGGATATGATAGACGAGTTTAATATGGCCGAGGAGACTTTGGTTGTCATGATTGGTGATCAGTAGGTTACGCTCCTTCATAAGATGTTAAGGCAGCACAAGACTAACCATTGCTGCAGTGGCTACGCATTCGAGGAAGATTCAAAACAGCACTCTACTTTCGAAAATGGTCATATCTCTAACATGCGCGTTCCTCTCGTCTTCCACCACCCTTCACTCCCCCGTATCCAACTAGCAATCAACGCCACCTCTCTCTCCATAATCCCCACCATCCTCGATCTCCTTGTCACCACATCGTCACTCGACGCGAAAGATCTCCACGCCGCCTCGAGTCTCACGCATCAATACGAAGGCCAGTCCTTAATCCGCCCCTTCGTGCCCGCGCGCCACGGACGCCAGCAATGGAACATCGGCGTGCTAAATGCCGGCGGTGGTTTCCTCTCCGTATCCTCCGCCGCCGTTCCCTTCCGCGTCGTGCTCCCGATTTGCAAGTCCGGCGTCTACAGGTTCACCGATACAGACCGCGACCCAAACGAACTCTTTCCGATAGAAGAGAACTCTATCACTGCGTTGGCTAAGACGCTTGCACGGAAATATGGCGTTGATGAGTCGGAATGGGTGCGAGAAGCGGAGATGGTGGGGAAGTGGTGGGTCGGGGAGCAGAGGCGGAGGTGGAGGTATGATGGGGCGAGCTTGCAGGAGGATCGGAAGCCAGCGGAGATGGAGGATATGGGGAAGACGAGGGGGAAGCATTGGTGGGAGACATGATCTGCGCATGTGTTTATGAAAACCTGTAATTAGATCATAAAAGTATTGTTTTAACTCGTCATTTTCAGAAATCCCGCATTGGAATAGGCTTTATGTTAGCGGCAAAGTAGCATATTTTGAGAAGAGGAACTGTGATGAATTTATAGTAAAATTCCACCATCCCATTCCCCAACTCTCTGAGCCTGTACGTATTTCACGACTAGCTTGCTTGCAGCAGTCTGTGATCTGCGATGAACAAAAGTGTGTATGATTCTTCGATGTATATTTATTCTTATATCAAGTCGTGGTATATATACCGGTATGGTACATGCATTTGTCTCCCAGGTATACCCGCCCCGCACCCGCATCTCCACTTCTCCACAATACGGCAACCCTTCCCTAACTCCCACTCCCCCCTTTCCCAATCTCGCTTGACACATTCAGCCGCCAAGGTTCCGGAGAATCTTCCACTTTGACTTCCACTCGACGGGATGGACATCTCGATATGCGTCTGAATTATTGGTGGCGTTGGAAAGTCGAGTCTAGATGTTGCTGAGACGTACGATTTGATTGATTCATCTGCCCATCCCATCTCACGTCCTGACTGCACACCATTCCATTCCATTCTCCTAATGCCAGCCCGCCATCACCAAAACTCCGTCCACAGCTCCTCGGCCCTCCTCCTCCTCGTCTCCTTCAGCTTCCTCCTCACTTCATCCTGTTCCACGTCCCAGGCGTCCCTTCTCCGTGTCGGTCTCATGCTGCTTGTACTTGTACTCGAATCCCGCCGCGAATAATCCCAATCCCGCAGTTCCGTCTCCTCGGACGATGATGCTGCACTTATACTTGTTGTTGAAGCGGAAGAGGAGCGGCGCGATAGTGGAGGGCGGACGAATTCGCTGTCATTGGTGGTCGCGCTGGTCTGGCAGGCTCGGAATGAGGGGCATGGGCGCTGATCCACGTGAATAGGCGGATTGCGGTGGGGAGGTGCGTCATGGTCATGGTTTGCATCTTTCTCTCGCGGTCTGTTTTGTTTTCTCTCTTCTCTTCTTTCGTTCCGTCAAATACAAGTATTTGATTGTATATGCGGATAAGTATATGTTTCCAAGAACTGAAGTTCAGCTTGTCTCGCGCCCAGGGATCTTCCATTCTTTAAGCTTTTCGCAACTTGGCGACGGCACACCGCACTTCGCGACAACACGCCGTTTCAGCAATGAAGCGAGCAGCGATCAAACCGTCGACCACCAGTCTTGGGCTCTTGGTCTACCTTTCTAACACAGATGCTACACTCTCAGACAATTCTTTTCAATTCTTGTTCCAGCCAGTCCGTGCCAACATGCAATGCAAACACTTCGAGTCTTGGGAGCTCGCGACGACGAACCGGATGGTCAGCCCTTTGATGTTTCTTCGCAGTCAACGCTCGACTGATTTGTGCACTAAAATCAATCGCAAAGAGGCTGCTAAGCTATGGGATATCGTCCAGAAGGCTGGAAGATGGACGGGTGAACACGACTGCCACGGCAACCTACGCATTCACGACGATCAGTTTCGATAGCTTTTGATCGGTATTACGATGTTGATCTGGCGGAAACGGGATTCGAACACAAGTCTAGCCAGGTGCCGGGGTAAGGAGAAGGGGCGTTTCTTTGTTCAAAATGCCTTCATTCACACAGGCTACGAGATCATGAAGTCCCCAATGAAGGATTAACGCATCTAGGAACAAAAACTAACAAAGCGCGTACCCCTCTCTCCCTCATTCAACATCAACAACCACCTTTCCAACCGCATTTTGCCCCCAGAGGTACTCATACGCCTCTCTCACCTCACCAAACCCGAATACCCGCCCATCCACCAGCGGCTTGATATCGTTCACCTCAATCGCGCGATTCATCTCCTCGAACTGCAGCCGGCTTCCTATCATAATGCGTCGGGTTTGGACGAGGGCTGTGTGTGGTAGTTGAGTGCCGGGGGATTGTCCAGCGCGCGTACCGATCATTGCGATGGTTCCTTCGATTGATGCGGCGGCGCAGGACTGCTCGAATGTGTTGGGTCCTGTGGGGTGTAAGTACAAGATGTAGGTACGATACAAGTTGCAACAATTAGATGAAAGGGGGGAGGAGACATCGTACCGCCAATTTCCAGTACATAATCAGCACCCCTTTTCCCAGCACTCAACTCTTTTGCCATCTTTCCCCAATCGGGGTTTGTCTTGTAGTTGATGATATGCTTCGCGCCAGCCGCTCTAGTGTTGTCTTGTCAGTCTACTAGGGACAGGAAACAAACTAAGTATACAAAGACAGAACATTTCCGGAACTGAGGAAATCAGAGACAATACTATTTCGAAATACTACGCACCTCAAGACCCCCATCTTCTCCTCCCCACTCGTCGTTGCAATAACCTCCGCCCCACCGGCTTTGGCAAATTGGCACCCGAAAAGACTCACTCCTCCCGTCCCCTGCACCAGCACCGTCTCGCCCGGCCTCAGAGCCTTCGGACCTCCATACAGCGAATTCCACGCTGTCAGCGCAGCACATGCTAGCGTCGCACCTTCGCGCCATGACAGACTTGCTGGGAGTTCGACTAGCCCGCCCTCATGGTACGCTGCATACTGACGCAAACCGCCGTCGAGAAGGCCTCCCAACGAGTTCATGGCATCTGGAACGGTGATGGTGCCAGCTATGTGTGTTTGGTGGACTTGGCCGGCGACGCGTGAGCCGGGTGAGAAGCGAGTGACGAGCGGTCCGGTACGGACGACTCGCCGGCGAAATCGGACCTGGCGCAGCAGTGTAAGTTGAGTTTGACATTCGCAATGAGAATGGGACGTACGCTGGGACTATGGTGGGTTTGAGTGGCCAGTAATATGTTCCCTGGTGTATTCATCAGAGGGAAGCAACAGACAGGGCAGATAGAAATACCTGCGCGATCATCAGGTCCCGGTAGTTCAACGATACCGCATGGATCTTGATCAGGACGTCAAAATCTCCTATCTCAGGTACAGGAGACTCCTCAAGCAGTAAGTTTCCAAAGCCCGACTTGTCTCGAAGGACCCATTGCTTCATGCTTGTGGGGAGTTTATATGCCATTGCGTGTGCTCGAGTATAAGAAACTAATTGGAGGGAGGAGACCAGGCAAGCTTTAGAGCGAGATGAATTGTAGAGCAGAAATGTCCTGGCAGGAACAGCTACGGTTATATAGATATATTCTGATAGTACTTCTGATTATCAATTCCCAGGTATCATACCATAACCCCGTAAATTCGAACTAGCCGATTTCCGATTTATTGCTGATGGGCGGGCCGTGTATTGCCCCGTGTGGAAGCTACGAACGCCACACCCGCTGTCAATTAACAACCTATTCCCCCGACGACGTCTTTAAACCTAGTTATTACATAGAGTTTCTTCGAGCACGTGCTTGCCTTTTCGTTTTACGAAGCACTATATACCTAGGTACCTTTTTAGCATAAATAGCTGATGGAAAGGGATATGCATATTCTCACTTCCGGCTTATATCTAAGGTAGTTCCACAGGTTTATTTATTATATATTGCCTCTCGGTTTATAGTTCCAAGGAGGAGATATTCCTTTTTATGCGAAGTTGACGCTTGATGAGCGAGTTTACTTATAGCTATTCTTTTATTATTCATGGAAGTGTTTTTCTTCTTTGCTTTGAGAGTTTTGGTCTTTATTGCGCTGGAAGTACTGCGTGGCAAAGATCTGGTCTGTGGCATTGGTTTTAACTTTTGCTATCTGTGCTGCTTTGGTGAGTTTTTTCCATATGCTTGTAGCGCTGTGCTGGAAATCTGACGAGGGTTCAAGCATTCATGGCGCATTTTTAAATCCCATTCCTGATACCTTGTATTGCGAAGGTTTGCAACCGTTGAATCTGTTATTCGCAGTTTCTAAAGATGAGGTTCAGATGCGCTGGAATTGGTTTCCGCTATAATTATCCCCTAACACTAGAGAGGAGATCTTGATATTAGGTATAGAATGGATAATTTTAGAGCTGTGGGACGTAGGGCGTGGTATGAGCGTGGTAGTCGACCTAAAGGTATAATGCCTAATACCCTATCTTATGTACTCTCTAATCTCCTAGACATAGAAAAGAAACCGTCTTACACTTACCAATTTCATTATCTTTTTCAATACACATAGGATCGACATCTTTTCCCCGCCTCCGATCCAGTTTCTATCTATATCTTTGACGTAACCTACCCCTGAACCTGGCCTATTTATTAATCAAATATTAAGGACAAAAATATAGCGACACCTTAAGCCCGCTCCTGCATTAACCTTTTCCTCTACACAGCCGGCTCAATAAAGTGATTCATAGGTATCCGCTTTGATCTGGAATCAATTGATTCGAACCCCACGCTGCTAGTATTACCTCTCTATATCACCAATGACCATTTCTACCAGACCGGTACTAGGATATTGATATAGGATATCAGCGGACACTTTGCACATTGAGCTATCTGGCGACCCGGAGGTGAAAATCGACATACACGGCATTATAGTAACTATTGCTAAGCGAAAGATTCATGACAACAACGGCCTTGGGCATGGCGTGACCCCAGACGAGATGACTTATCAGGCGGCGTGCTTGTTCTCGCGCCGCGGGATTAGGCTCCGCTGTTGAAGATTTGTGAGACTATATAGTACGGTCTTCCTAAAGGTCTTCCTAATGGACTCCTGTTTTTCTCCTAGTATCAGGTATATATCCGTGCCAGCAAACTCATCCAGATTACCATGCGTTCTCGACAACCTCTTATACTTCCACAACCCGTATGCTTATGCCTTACAGACAGGCCGCCATACCAGCACATATGTACTTGCCAGCCTCGACCTCGCAGCCCAGTTTCCCGATGGCCGAGATCCGAGGATGGTGTGGCTGATGCATCGGAGCGAAAGAATGATGGGGAAGGGGAAGTGGACTAATACATTGCTTTTCCAGGACGATGGGCGGGTGTTGAGGAGATTCTGGTTGCTATCAATCCGGATTCGAATGAGGTGAAGAAGAAGGCTTGGTTATGGTACAGGGCTGGTGGTGAAGGGAGTGGTGAGAATGAGAGTTGGTTTATGAAGAAACGGAAAAAGGAAGCTGTTAATGAAGGGAGATAGACTGTAGGCTTTTAAAGGCTTAGTTAAGGTTTAGATATCATTTACGGTTATCTACTAGAACTTAATACTTAAATTTTGTCTGGCCACTGTCCTATGAATTCCTTCCATGCTTTTATAGAAAAGGGCCGTATTTATCAAAGGCCTAGTCAAGGCCTTGGGCTTGAAGCTGTAACAGAGCGGAACAAACAAGGGTGTGAAATCTGTCCGTTAGCAGGAACAACCGCCAGCTTCAAGTCACCTTCTACATAGATAGCACCTTTCATTTCCTACAGTTTTGCGAGCCGCGGATTGGAGTGCTGCTCCAAGGCAAATTCCATCTTCAACTTCACCGGAGATATATATTTTGGACTGAAGGGAATCCTCCCCGCTTGCATTAACAAGGCCACAATGTCTTTCAACAGTGTGGGAGTATCCTGCTTCTTCTTGTCTGGCTGAGCTTGTTAAAACGGGGATTTGGCAGGATGGCTCTCTCGTAATTAGCCTGCCAAAAAGTAGCTAGTCGTGCCTGCCATCTAACCGCAATACCCCCAACAGCTCTGGAACTTGGTTGTTAGTATTGTGAAAGGGCCTAAACCCAAACAAAGAAGGATCACGCTAGCCAAGGGCTAAAGATTTGGTAGAAGTGTGTGTATATGTAGACGACAGCACTGCTAATAACCCTACTCATGAGTTCGAGTTGTAGGGATTTCCCCCCCGCAGCTTATCTAAGAGAAAGCTTATTTCCTCCGTACGCTATTTCCGAGCCACTATAGCTCCTTATCTTTCCGACGGGTCGTCCGTGAGTGGTTTTTAATTATGGAGAGGCGGGTTGAATATCGTCCCCGCCCCGCCGTACTCCGTCAAGATAAGGGGAGCTAGCCCTGTTTTCCCCCATTTTTACTCGCACCTTTCAATGCAATGTGCTGGATCTTGCTCGTAAATACACTGAAACATCATCTTGTGATTATTGTTCAAGCTGTACTGACTTCTATATGTGGCATATATAGTTAGATCATGCTGAGTAAAGCCGCGAGACTAGGCGCTTGTGACGAATGCTCTAGAATTGTAAGTTGGCCGACAGAAGGATGACGTGCGCAGCGAAGAATCATTTTTAACTGGATCTTGGAAATAGAAACAGAGATGTGAAGGCGGAGAACCTTGTTCCCGCTGTAGCCGTAAGTGCAACCCGATCTTTCGTCGGATAGCAGGGCTTCGCTGACTATTGATTGCTTTTAGGTCTATCAGTTGAGTGTCAGCATCGAATAGTACAGAATAAACCCTTAAAAACAGGGAAAACATCTTCTATACACGTGAGTTAGCTCTTATTGTTTTCATTCGCTCACTTGTTATATATTTTTGACTCAAGGACCGTCTAATATCTTGCTGCAGGGTGGGAGACTTACCCCCGTGCAGTCTGATATATTCGTTCTCAAAATTATGTGTCTACGTTTTATCTAGTGCCTTGGATCTGATCTCCCTGTTCTGAGAGTTAAAGTTCTCTGTATTTGAAATCTTGTATTTCTAGGTCTTTTCAAGAACGTCTCTATATCAAATTTGTCCTTGCATGAAATTCTTAAATTTTGGCATTATCTTATGCATTTGCTAACTTATTGTTCAATGATAGACTACGGGACCTAGTGATATAATTTCTGATCACATTAATAATAAAACAGCGCCGACTGGGAAGCCCAAGCGGCGTGCGGCTGTTATTAAAAGAGCTAGAACCGGCTGCATATCATGCAAGCAACGGTAAGCTAACAATATGGCGATCGGCTCAGGCTTATATTAATGACATCTGGCAATAGGCGAAAGAAGTGCGATGAAGCTCTGCCAAGATGCGAAGATTGCGAGAGACTTGACCTCAAGTGCTGTCGAGTCCGCGGACCCCCAGGATCAAGTCCAGAGGACCAACAGAATGCGCCGTCTCCTTCTCGCAGCTCGGCAACAGAAGAAGGCGTACTATCTAATCACACTGAAGAATCTTCTCTTATACTAGAAATTCAGCCTTCCGATCTGTCAGCTTGGTCCTATCGCAAGGACTCCTTCCAAGGCTATGAGAGTCTATCACCCTCGATCGAAAGTGACGAGAGTTCCAACCAGTTGACAACCTTGACTTATACGTCACCAAGGCCACCTTGCTTGAGCATCCCTTTTTTCCCTCCAAAATTACATTTCAATCTGAGTAGTTCCCAGGACGAGCATCTATTTGGGCATTTCATTCGAGTAGTCTCGCGTACATTGTCAACAGTTCACGACGATGAAGAAAATCCATTTCTGACCCTGATCGTCCCTTTAGCAGGGTCATCGATGGTTGTGATGGAGTCACTTCTTGCCTTAAGTGCAAGTCATTTGAGGCGATTGTATCCCGACATCCTTCAAAAAAGGCTTGTCTCATCAAAGTAATGGTATGTTGATACACTCATTCCATCACCCGTAATATACTATGGATGCTAAAGTTTCCATATTTAGCACTTAGTTCACTCAATGAGATAATTTGCGGCAAAGTCACTGGAACTCCTGAAGAAACTCTTGCTACAGTCCTCCTCCTATGTATGATCGAAATATGTGATGGGAAATCAACAAAATGGGCCTGGCACATCTCTGCCGCCCAAACCATCATCCGTTCAAAATCCAAAACAAAATCCTCTTCTACAACCTGGAAGTTTCTTCTCGCCATGTTTGGTTACGTAGACTCAGTCATCACAATAAGCAAATGCCAGCCTCCTCTAATATCCCTCAAAGAACTCGCAGAAGACGGCGGCATTTCGGATACGGACCGTAGTTCTGTATCGAGGATGAATGAGGCGCCTTACAAATCACATAATGAAGCGCTTTTTGGCGTCGCTCAGCCATTATTCGACATGATAGGAAAGATCTCCGCGCTTGCCAATCGACGCAAAGATCGTGTTGATGAAATTTCAGAACTCTGGTTCCTCCAAAGTGCGACTGCTATTGAAAAAGGTCTGCGTGGGTGGGAGTCAGATTCCGGTGCTGGATTTGACGAAGTGTCCGCCTCGGCATCAGAAAGGAGGAGCAACAATGACATCGCAAATGCTGCACAAGCTATAAGATGGGCTTCTATCCTTCGTCTACATCAAGTTGTACACGGTTATATGGCTTCCGACCCTTGCGTCGCCGAATGCACTTCCCACATCCTGGCCTACATATCCATGGTTCGCTTTGGAAGTTCCGCCGAGAGTATATTGATATTTCCATTGGTGATGGCGGCGGCAGGGTGCAGGTATGACGAACAAAGAATAATGGTCAAAGAAAGGTGGTTGGTGATGGAGAGAACAATTGGATTTGATAACATTTACCAGGCGAGGGAAATGGTGGATGCTGTGTGGAGAGCTGTTGATGAAGGTAGAAAGGATGGTAGTAATAATGGTGGCTTAAGTGTTAATTGGGCACGGATTAGACACGACGAGTTCCCTGGTGTCGTCCTACTATAAGATAGAACCAGCTGACTATAGCGTCATCAAAGTTCTATGGAATGTGAAATAGTTCCCGGCTTTGTAGATAAAAAAGAAACCTTACTGAGTATTCCTCGGATTATCTGTTGAAAAGGGACTTAGTACAAATTAATGAGTGGAACTGCTTCCCGGTCGTATGGTACGGAATAAAGGTGGGGGCCGTCGCTTTCAATATTACACCGTCGCATAAGAATCCAGATCAGTCTTCTCTTATCAGGCCCCGCAACTTAGTCATGCGTCTTTCCCGCTCTCTATGGTTACTAGGGACACATCTCTTATCTGCTGCACAATTGATTGATTGAGCTGAGCCGAGAGACTTTAATATGCTACCGGTTCTCCCTTAAAACAACCTGAATCACTCCCTTAATTTTTTAAGCTGGAAGTTGATCACTCGTATAAACTATGTCTTTAGAAAAGAATGTCCCTACGATGGACACTACCCCAAAGGCAGAAATGGGCACAGTCACCAAGACAGAGCTTTCAGGCTCCATATATGATATCTCCGAAAGAGCCCTAATTAGAAGAATTGACTACAGGATTGTACCTCTTATGTTTTTCTGCTACTTGATGCAGTTCTTGGATAAAGTTATAATTAATGTAAGATCGATGCCTTATACACTATGGAAAATATGTGATTGTATCTCTGCTGACAGTAAAGCTAAGTACGCAAACGTCATGGGATTGGCCAAAGATGCGCACTTAAAGGGAAATGAGTTTTCATGGATGGCGACGGCATTCTTCATAGCTTATGCTATTGCCGAAATACCTCAAAGTATGAAATCCATTTCCCCTTGAACTAAAGCTATGTCCAACTCTCTTCCCAAGGCAATAGGCTGACCAAACTTGAAAGGTTTCCTTCTCCAGAAGTTCTACCTTCCCTATGTTCTCGGAGGCAATATTATATTATGGGGAGTTACGGTCGCTTGTACTGCAGCTTGCAGTTCTTTCGGATCTCTCCTGGCAGTTCGAATTATCTTGGGCATCCTAGAAGCCGTCATTTCTCCTGCCTTGGTTTTGCTAACAAGCACCTGGTACCAACGCACCGAAGCTACTCCCCGGTATGGTATTTGGTACTGTGGATTGGGAGCTGGCCAAATCATTGGAGGAATCTTGTCTTTCGCATTCCAGCATATCACAAGCAAAACATTCCAGGGATGGAAAGTAATGTTTATTGTTGTGGGGATCGTGAATTCCCTTGTGGGTGTTCTTGTTGTCTTCTTCCTGCCTGGAAAGCCACAAGAAGCAAAGTTCTTGTCGAGCGAGGAGCAGAGTTTCGTTATTGCACGCTTAGCCGTCAACCAAACGGGAATGCCGAACAAAAACGCCAAGGCGAGGCAAATTCTGGATGCTTTCACAGATCCCCAAGTCTGGCTTTTATGTCTCATCACTGTTCTGTGTTCACTCCCTAGTGGTGTCATTACCACATTTTCAGCAACATTGATTCGAAATTTCGGATACACTAGCAAGCAGAGTGCTCTGTTGAATCTACCTTCCGGAGTTATCAGCATTTTGAGCTCTATTTTTGCAACTGTTTCTGTTGGGCGGGGTTATGCAAGGTGGAAGTCTGTTATCATTCTGGTTGTTCCAGTCATACTTGGCGGTGGTTTGATGTCATTCTTACCAAAAAAGAACCAAGGCGGTTTGTTGGCTGGAATCTACCTTATTAACACCGTATGTTGGCTCTTTACGATCTTGAACTTTATTTACTGATATGGATATAAGATTACAGCCATTCTTGTAATAGTTTACAGCTGGGTTGGCTCGAATGTAGCCGGGTATACTAAGAAGGTAATGGAAAGATTCCTATACCTATATTGAAATGATATTAAACATTCTAGGTTACTGCCAATGGAATGGTTGCAGCGTCTTTTGCAATCGCCAATATCATTGGTCCCCAGACCTTTCAGGCCCACGATGCCCCAAAGTACGTTGGCCTACCTTTTTCAAATTCTATGAAAATAAAAGCCAAGAGCTGACATAAACTACTAGTTACCTACCAGCAAAGATTACCATATTAGTTGTTTCAGCACTAGCCGCAATAGCTGCAATTGCGCTGCGGACTTTATTAGGAGTTCGCAACAGTAAACGAGATGGCGCAGAAGTAACGTCCAGGGAGGTGACTACTCGAGTTATGTGGGCAGATATGACAGATGGAGAAAATAAGGAGTTCAGATACGTGTATTAAGTATTTATAAAACAAGAGTTATAAAAGCAATAATTAGTCAAGTCAAGCATTAGTTTCAACAGATAGTCAACTTCATATAAATGCAGATTATTTATAGTTGCATGCGTAGATACAGCAAAGCTCCCTTTCCTCTGAAGTGTGATTATAAGTCTCGTCTTCAATTATTATACATTCGTAGAATAAATTGCCATTTATCTTATGAGATGTCTACATTTCCTACTGAACAGACTTTACGTACATGGCGGTGTCCTGAATAAACTCTCTCGCCTGATCCAAAGCCTCATCCATATGCATGAAAGGGTGTGGCACACCATTAAACCTCTTCAAGACAACCTTGTTCCCAGCATCCTTAATCATTTTCGCGTATGCCTCTCCCTCATCACGCATGGGATCGCAATCAGCTGTCATAATAACTGTTAGACCTGCGAGGCTACTACAATTGGGTGCCGTCATCAAGTCCTTGTACCAGCTCACGTCTTTCTCTTGTTCCGCTCTCAGGGCCAGATCTTCCTTAGCAAGTGAGCTGCATTTGATGTTGTCAAACCATTTCAGCCGTGCCCAATTCAGTGTCGGTGCAAACTCCATCTCCTTGACAGATGCATAGAGGGAATCAGCTGCCGTTGCTACCGTCGAGATGTCCGCGATTTGAGGGGTTCCGACCACAACCGCTTTGATGGGAATTTTTGCATCTCTGGCGAGGTGGTCCACAACCAGTGCAATATTTGCACCAGCCGAGACGCCGCCCAAAGTTATGACATTCGGGTTGATATCGAACTTTGCGGGGTTCTCATAGACATATTGAAGTGCGGAAAAACTATCGAAAATGCCTGTTGGATATACAAATTCAGGGACTAGTCGGTAAGCTACGTCCACAACAACCACTGAACTCTCAACGCAGACATGTCGAAGAATATGCGACTCTGTATCCAAATCGCCTAGACCCCATCCTGCAGGCAAGTCAATTACAATTCATATCGGGACAGCATGCATTCTTACCACCGCCGTGAAAATCTACATGAAGTGGCCAACCGCCAATTGGCTTTTGCCCTAATGGGACATATACTCTGACATCAATATCCTCTGGATATTTAGACCACCCTGGAACTTTCATCTCCCACTCCTTGGCACATTCTGGTGCTGGAGCGGTGCCATATGCGTACAGTCGTGAATAGACCTTTCGGAGCTGGACAAGATCGATCGGTTTATTTGGAGTGTTGGCGACGTGTGTGTTATACAGTGCAATGAATTTTGGATCCAGCTTCTCTAGGAGGTCTGCATGGATTGGGTTTAGAGCTTCGTGTCCTTTGCTAGCTGCTGCCATTGCGAATGTGTTCGAGTAACAACGTCAGATTAGAGATCAAGAGTGACGGTCAATATGCAGGTATATGGGAGAGATCCGAAAATGGAGAGGGTTTGATTCTGAGAAGGGCTGAGAAGTTGGAAAGTAGCCTGGTCGAACGAGAGTTACTATGTAGGGTGGGCTCGGTAGGGATTGGTTTTCGGCGGGCGACGGGCTAGAGCGCTATCTACGAATGCGCCGTCGCAAATGACTCCGCAAATGAAATGCACTGGTATTATGTTCTCCCGGTTCCCGCAGAGCTTATAAGTATCCCTGAAATGCCGTCGCATCGGTTTTCGGTGTTATAGATACCAATACGATTGATTCTTATTGTTCGATCCATATAAAAATTTGTGTAGGTTGAGGTTTTAGCCGTCATTTACTTTCCCACTTCTTTCGCTTTCTGAAAAGGCTCCTCTCATCTGCGGCAGTTTTCGGATTATAAACTTATCTCTCTAGTAAAGAGTTTTTACAGCTGCAGTCACCTAGAAACCCCTTCACAGCAATTCGAAAAGTCTTAAAACGCCATATCAACATATATCCAGAGACACCATGGGGTCAACACAACCCCCGCAAAGAATTCTTGTCACAGGTGCGAATGGTTTCATTGGAGCTCACTGCGTTGCAAACTTGCTTTCCGAGGGATTTCATGTTGTCGGTACTGTTAGAGATGAAAACAAAGCAAAGAAAGTCGCAAAGCAACACTCTTCCAATCCAGCCTTGTCCCTCAAGATTGTTCCCGATGTCACGGATCCCTATGCATTCGACATAGCAATTCAAGGATGCAGTGGTGTCATTCATCTGGCTGCACCTTTTGGTTACACGTATACAGATTTCGAGAAGGAGTTGTTAATCCCAAGCATTAACGGAACACGGTCAATATGCAGCGCCGCCTCAAAAGCAACAAGTGTTCAGCGGGTAGTGATCACATCTAGCTTTGCTGCCGTTTTTGATGCTTCAGCTGGACCTTCGCCAGGTCGTGTTTATACCGAGAAAGATTGGTCACCGTTGACATACGACATTGGAAAGAATGCCACCGCAACTCCGGTTGCATACCGTGCCAGCAAAGTCCTCGCCGAAAAGACGGCTTGGGAGTTCCTCGAAAAAGAGAAACCACATTGGGATCTGGTGACTTTATGTCCGGGTATGGTTTTTGGACCGCTGTTTCCCGGAACTATAGCCAATTTGAAAGACCTGAATACAAGTAATGGTATTGTGTGGGGACTATTCGACGCGGATAACATTACAGAGACAAAAGCACCCTGTATGTATTTCTATGACCTTGATCAAATTTAAGGGATACTACTTATATTTTCTCACATAGTATGGACTTCTATAACCGCTCTCGCTCGAGCCCATACTTTGGCACTAACGACAAGAAAGGCTGGAAATGAGAGATTTTTGGTTCTGAATGGTGCATTTGACAACCAAGAACTGGCAGATATCATCCACGCATCTACTTCAATTCCAGCGGCTATGAAGATGCGTGTGCCGGTGGGAGAAAAGGGTAGCAGACTTAAGGGGAAACACTTCACTGCAGATAGTAGTAAAGTCGCAGATATTCTAGATTTGGATTTGAGAAGAAGAGATGAGAGTTTGGAAGAAACGATTGCTGCGCTTGTGCAGCAGTTACTAGCTTTGGATCAGGAGACACTACTATAGATATCAAGAGAGAAAATAAATATGGACCATCGTTTTAAACATGCAACCTGTACAGATTAATATCAAAGTACTAATACGAACGTTGTTGGCATCTACTCAGGGCTTAGCAGCCTCCGCCTCTTTGACGTGTTGTACCATATCATACCCACATACCTCTTCAATAGTTAACTTATCTTTCCTTTCCAGTCCAGTACTCCACCCAATACGCTCACTTAGATCGGTCCTCGCTTTGGCACTTGCGTTTTGCACTCTAGTCGCTCTTGGTTTTCGAACCTCCTCATACAGCTCTAACGCTCGTCTCACAGAGCCATCAAAATGGTCTTTACTAAACACCAATCCCAGTGCTGCAGCATCCTCAATCCCTTGACAAAACCCCTGACTTTGATCTGGCAACATAGGATGCGCAGCATCTCCTAGAAGCCCCACAACACCTTGTTGCCAGTATGGGTATTCTTCGTGAATATAAAGTCGCCACATTTTGATATCTTCCGAGTGTAGGAACAGTTGCTTGATTCTCTTGTCCAGCCCGGGAAAGGTATCTACCAACTCTTGAGGCGTAGCAGAGATGTTCCATCCGTCCTTATCTAACCCATTGTATGAGGCAGGGTAGAAACAGTAGCAGCTTACGACTTCATTGTTATGACATGCAGACAGAACGATCTTGTTGATACCATAACCGCCCCAAAACTCGATGGCGTTGTTGGTGATGAATTCTGTAAGACCCAGCGAGTGAAGCTTCTCTGCAGAAATAATGCAACGATAACAGCATGATTCTGATGCCTTGATTTCTGGGATAATGCCGATTTGTTGTCGGGTATTAGATCGGATACCATCAGCACCAATAATTAAATCTGCTGTTGTGGAAGAGCCATTTTCAAATCGAACAATCCCCCTTTCAGAATCAACCTCAATCGCTCTGTGATTGGTAATGATCTTGCAGGGAATCCCAGCACCGCCTTCCTGCTGCACAGTGTGAAGAAGAGTTTGGTGCATGTCAATTCTATGAAAGTTGTAATATTCCTAAGCGAGTTTTAGTATTCAACTTATTATCATTTGGTTTTCTAACTTACGGATCCAAATTTTGTTTTGTAGTCACCCAAATCGTATTCATTCTTTATCGTTCCCGTTTCCCAGTCGTGCATGATGAGACGTTGCAAAGTTACAGGCTTAACGGAAGGAACGTCTACACCCCATTTCTCGATCCATCGTGATCCATTAGATGCCACTGAGAGAGAAGCGCCCACTTCTCCCGCGAAATCAAATCGTTCGTATAGAGTAACTTTATGCCCAGCACGGCGGAGAGAGAGCGCAGCACAAAGTCCTCCGAGTCCTGAGCCCAACACTGCAACATCTAGAGCAATAAAGGAGTTTTGTACACGAGTAATCGGGCTCATTTTGAAGTCCGGTAAAGAAATTAGCAACCTCTTTGCTTTTGGGCTGAAGATATAACAGTTGAGCGTAGCTATGATAATTTTCAGCGATGGGGCATTCCTCTCTATGTGACCAGATATATAATTTTCCCGTAGATATAGCCTGGTGAACGAATAAAAACGCCTCTATCGTGGTGACGGTTATATCACCTGATGTTTTCCCATCCCAATGGTCCGTCTGTAACGCCCATGAGTACGGGATGTAGGACGCGCGACGGGAAAATGACTCCACTTGCGATATCGATATGCGACGGTTTGTTCAATTGCGACGGACGGTTTTCGAGATTGGCCCTGCTTATCATTCTAGTGTGGCATAGCACTGGGGATGGGAAAAGACCACTCTCGGTAAGCCTCGTAGGTCTAGCTCTGCCTAAAACTACCTACCTTATCGCCGTCGCTAAAATAACGACATTAGTGTTTCGTGCATACCGACGGAGTTGACAACGTACAATATTATCTTAAGATAGGATTGCGTACCTCAGCTTGTTCACGAACTTGAAGTTGTGACGTCAGAAGAGTCTTTTCACCTAGAGGCATGATACCTTCTTTACCTCCTTCCTAAAAGAACAAACCTTCGTGTGCGACTTCTCAACCCCACCATCTTCCTACTGTCCGCGGCCCAAGAGAACAACATGGCCTCAACACTGCCAATTATAATCGTTGGTGCTGGCGTCGTTGGCCTCACACTGGCACAATCCCTCAAAAAACAAGCCATTCCATTCGAAATATATGAGCGAGATACACACATCGAGCGTGCCAAAGGCTGGGGGATCACCATCCACTGGGCCCTCCCAGCATTGAAAGAGTGTTTATCCCCTGCAATATATGAGCGTCTTTCAACTATACAAGTCGACCCGGAAGAAGGGCGTAGCAATAATGGAAGATTTGTTTTCTTAGATCTGTCAACGGCGGAACCACGATACGAGATTCCTCCAAGTGAGAGATTGCGCATCAATCGCCTGAAATTCCGAAGTCTCTTAGCTGAGGGAGTTGACGTGAATTGGGGCAAGCAGATTAGTGGATTTGATTTGGAGTTGGAGGATTGCATTCAGGTCAAGTTTGCAGATGGCACTTCGACGAAGGGATCGCTTCTCGTCGGCGCAGATGGGAGTGGAAGCAGAACTCGACGAACTCTAGTTGGGGACGAAGTCGCCAAATTATATCACCTTCCAGTGAGGTTTATGGGGGTCACGATCCGGCTTACACCTGTAGAAGTCAAGCCACTTCGAGACATCGATCCCCTACTTTTTCAAGGCTGCCATCCAGATACCGGAGCATATTTATGGTACTCAACACTCTCGACGCCAGAGGTTAATGGTTCCAATGGTAACGATGAATATTATGAGGGCCAGCTTAATATGTCCTGGATTGTCAAATCACCAGCCGATGAGGTACCTGCGACTAATAAAGAGAAGATTTCAAAGATAAAGGACATGGCGAGAGGATTTGAGTCGAGACTGAAGGCAGTTATCGAAAGAATACCACAAGACACTGAAGTTATGGAGATCAAACTGCAAGATTGGCCAACGCTAAGCTGGCCAACTTATGATGGGCGTGTTACACTGGTCGGTGATGCCGCTCATGCCATGACAATGTGTAAGTCTATATTTCGCGTATGTATTATGTCCTGCTGATACTCCCCAGATCGCGGAGAAGCTGCCAATCATGGTATCACTGATGTAGCAAGACTGGCTGAGCAGCTACAAGATGTAGGTCGTGGCATCATATCACAAAAGGAGGCTATCATCAAGTATGAATCGGAAATGCGACCGCGAGCTCATGACGCCGTTCTTTTGAGCAGGCAGGCCTGTCTGGATGCCCATGACTTGAACAGTCTGACACCAGATAGTCCTCTGGTTAGTAGGAGAGCAAAGGTGCATGAACCGGGAGTGGCCGTAAAAAATGGGGCTAGCGAAGGATGAGCGGTATAAACTTTTTGTAAGGGCAGACTTGATACCAGAATGAAACCAACTTCGAGACCTTGATCTATTACTCCAAATGCTCAAATTTCAAGTTGTCTCTCTCTACCCCTCAACTATACTTCCTGAACGCTGGAAGGCCACACTGTTTAACTGGATCATATCTTCTTCGGCAACCCACAAATCAAAAGATCATATCAGATGACCCTTGCTCTCATCAAGGCTCTCAATACTAATGCATCACGAGCCTGTACGCTCAAACTGCAGCCCTGGATCAATGATAGGCAGATCCAGTTGGTTCTCTCCCGGCAAGTTCTCACTAGACGAATCCGTACCATCGCCTTGGTCGCATCTACTATTAAGGTCTGCTTGTTCACTCTGCGGACCCCTGACTATACTCGTTTCTGGAAAGCGCAATCTTGATCACTCTGTATATTATGAAGAATGATTATGTCAGGTTGCATCTTATCTTTGCCGCTATCAATCCAAGACAAAGCTAGTAGACTTTTCTTCCAAAAGACATCAAATTGTATTCTAAGCGGTGACAACTCTTGCGTGACACTACCAACCTAATCTAATTTGTTCCAAGATCCCAAAGCTTCTTGAACTCGCTATCTCGTTTCAGAAGAGAAGCAGGACTGCCCCATTCTATGAGACGACCACCGCCCATGACAGCTACATAGTCAAAGTCGATGAGTGCACCGAGACGATGCGCAATAGCAATGACAGTGCAGCTGGCAAACTGCTCGCGCATGGCATCCCTAATAAGCCTCTCGGACCGCTCATCGACGTTGCTGCTCGCCTCGTCAATGAGGATGATGCGCTTATTTGCCAGCATAGCTCGCGCGATGCACAAGAGCTGGCGCTGGCCCTGTGAGAGCCGGTCGACGTCCAGCGGGCTATCTAGACCACCCAGTTGATCCACGACAAGATCCAGTTTGAGTAGACGCAAAACTTGGAGGATCTTTTCATCGTCGGGCTGCTGCTGCTGCTGTTGCTTCTGGTGCTGAAGAACAACGAGGTTGTCACGGAGGCTCGTGTGCTTGAGAAAGAAGGGCTGTTGCGGCACGACGGCTACGGCGGCACGTACAGCTTGGCGTGGCAAAGTAGTTATGTCGATTTCGTCGATGGTGATGCGCGAGCCGGCATTGACTTCAAGGAGTCGAAGAATACAGCCTAGGAGCGAGCTCTTGCCGCTCCCGCTGCGACCACAGATGCCGACCTTGGCACCAGCGGGAATATCGAGGCTCACGCCCTGTAGTACGGGCTCGCTCTCACCGTTTGCATTGTACGAGGCTACAATATTCTCCATTTTGACGTGGCCATGAGCTGGCCAATTTTCGGGCACGGTCTCCTTCTCGGTGGGTTGGTTTTCAGACTCGGTGTCTTCGCAGAACGTCTTGACGCGTGCAACGGCACCAAAGGACGTCTCCAGTTGCGTCCAGTCCTGAATTACGTGGGCAAGTGATTGGCCGAATGACATTATTTGCACAAAGGCCAGGGCCACGTATTGCGCAGACAGCTGCGCTCGCAGTTTCACAACTAGAACCATCATGATGGTTACGAGGAGAGCTGTCATCAGATCAAGAACAAGGCCCAGCCAGCGCTGAATGCAAAAGAGAAGATAATAGGGGCGTTGCGAGGCATCGAGAAGGTCCAAATATTGCTCGGTGAAGCGCGGCCCCCACGCGAACGCCCTCACTGTCGAAAGACCACGGAGAAGGTCCAGAAACTGCGTGAATAAGGGGGATTTGGCTTCGAGATCGAACAGTCGAATTTGCCGAGACGTCCGCACGTAGAACCTTTGCAGCACTTTTGACACGTGGATATGTTAGCGCAAAAAATGCCAGGGTTATTGGAGGCTTGGGGGGATGGAGATATCAAAACTCACACCAGCAGAAGGTTACGAATGGCAAAAGCGCGGCGACAAAATAGCCAGAGAATATGCACATGAGGATGACCGACATGATGATGAGGGTAAAGTTGACGCAGAAATCCACAAAGGCGAAGGGTAGCTCAGTGTCGATAACCGACATGTCCTGACTGAAGCGATTTGTGATAACTCCTACGTCGGTGCGCGAGAAAAATGCCACCGGGGCGTTGATGACGGAATGTAAAAGACGAGCATGGAGAACCTCGGAGCTCAAAGGTACCATGATGACCAGAAAAAAGTAGGCTGCACCCGTGATCCCAAAGACGGCGATGCAAGTGAGCATTCCATATAACCCGAGGAAGTAGTCGTTGGTAGCTTGTCCTGTTTCTTCCGCAGTGCCTGTCCAGAAACTGAGTACGAGGGACGTCATCCGATAACCTCCCGCATACATGATAATGAGAGCAGTGAACAGCAAAGTGTGCCATATAGGAACGGTGCCAAAATAATACGAATATGTGGCAAATTCTCCCAGTACTCGACTGGCATGTGTTCCATTGCCGTTTGTGTTCTGTTCGGCACCGTGTTCTGTCATAGGCATGTTGGAAATACCTTTATGAGGACGCTGCATCGATGACTTGGCTGTGTTTTGCGCATCTTTGGCACCATTTTGCTCTACTGCTAGTCCATGCAGATAATCTGTGTCAGATTGCAGTTGAGAAAACGAGCCCTGGTGCACGACATGACCGCCCATATCCAATGAAATCACATGATCGGCATACGCGAGTCTATGAATGGCATTCGTGACACAGACAACAGTGGTGCTCATCTGCCGGAAGAGACCCGTCTCGGCAAAAAGGTTCTGGAAGACGTGCTCTTCAGTCGATCCATCCTGTCCTGCAAAGATGTCGTCCAACAAAACTGTCTTTTCCTTGGAGTATATAGCTCGGGCCAAAGCCAATCGCTGCTTTTGGCCGCCGCTCAATGAAAACCCCGCGCTGCCCGCCATGGTCGCATCTCCTTCTGGAAACTCGCCAATGTCTTGCTGCAGCCCGGTTACATAGACAACTTTGCTGTACCAGTCCGCGTCGAAGCTGGCACCGCCTAGAATGTTCTGACGTATCGTCAGATTCTGGATCCAGGGATCCTGACTCACAAACGCAATGTTATCGAGGTTGGCATGAACTGCACCCGCACGCAGCGGGACTTCGCCGAGGAGGGCTCGCATAAAAGTGCTTTTTCCCGAGCCCACTGGGCCAATAATAAAGGTGAAGCAGGACCTCCGGATGGTGACGGTAACGTCTTTAAGTATGTCCGGCTCTCCTTTGATCCAGCCAAAAGTGGCTCTTGATATTGTCACAAGCACGTCTTTCTTCTCATCATTGCTCGTGGCGACTCTGTAATCGCAGTAACTTTCCGACAATAAATAATTCTGGATTCGAGAAAAACACGCAAGCGCAGCACTGACAGATGGAATCGTACGGAATACGACAGCCAAGGGTTGCGACAAGAGGTATATCAGCGAAAGTGAAGTATAAGCAGAATTTGTATTCAGGGGTTGACCAGTAGCTTTGGATGCTATCACAAAAGTTGCAAATGTAGCCAGTGGGGCAATGGTCTCCGTGTTCATTGCTGATCGAACGAGGCAGTCAGCAGCAGTATCTTGGAGCTACGTTCGAATCGCAGCTTGGAAAGAGCTTATGAATGAGGTACACACCAAAGAACGTTTGTATCGCCAAAAGTCTTCGAAACTGCTTAGACGAGTCTAGTTCCGCTACGCGGAGGTTCTGGATCATGTCGGTGACAAGATCTGATAAACCGAGCATTTTGACCTCCTGCAAACAATTGGTCAGCCCTGTAGCCATTCAGAAGAGGAACCATTTCCGTCGTGGGGTCTTCCCGTTGGACTGGAACTGACCTTCATCGATGCAAGAATAGAAGCTGTAACATCGACTCGAGTTTGAATGCCCCTCATCCATTTTTTCTTCGATGAGCCAATGAACTGGGCAAGCTGCAGCATACTCAGAGTGGCAATGATTCCTACCACGACTGGAGCCAGGGCAGCAAGGCCAAGCTGTCTGTACAGGAGAAATATGGCGACTGCAGACTCAATTGGCGAGGCCCAAAGCTCGTGCAAGGTTGCAGCGCTCTGACAGATACTCTCAGTGTCGGTGGACATGAGTGACACCGCTACAGACTCGTCGAGCGCCGTGCTACCGAGATCCAGTGTCTTTGTGTAGATCAAGCTGCAAAGACTGCCGCGCACTGAAGTGACGAAGCGATACGTCATCTGATAATAGAAGCCATTGGAAATGGCTTGCCCAAGAAAGACTAGAAGCCATGCGCCTGTCAGTCCCCATCCAATATCATCTGACTGAGAAGGATCTGCAGTCCAAGCAGTCGTCCTAGAGATGAGGAAGGGCAAAGTGTACTTGAAAGCTGCCAATGCAAGGCGCGGGGGGATGCCGACCAGAAATATGAGGTTTGTGGCCCATAATGTGGAGAAAACCAACGCATTGCGGTTCCTCTGATTTGATGAAGCAAACGAAGTTTTTACCTTTGGAAGTAATGTTCGTGCTGCAAGGTTGTGGTGAATGGGAAATAAATCGTGGTCGGTGAGGGAGCGAGCGAAGCCGGTTTGCAACAACGAATTCAACCACCAGAAGACACTTCGAGCGAGTATTCCACTGGTAGCTTCTGGAGAGAGATGGCGGTATTGTGATAGCAGTATAGGTGTCTTGTCCCAAGCTTCCGAGGTTAACACGAAGATTTTGATGGCCACCGTCGAGGTGAAGAGTCCCGAGAGGGTCAAGTCATAATCGGTGGCCCACAGGGTCCTGACCACAACGCAGTCGAACAGCAAAGTGAAGAGCAGATAAATGTTGATTATAGTAGATGGTCGCACCGAGCGCGCATGCTCAGCATGGGACAGAAATAAGAGCAGAATTCCATCGACAAAAGCCAACACGGCGGCTGATGTATGCAACTGAGCAAACGGTCGCTGGTGTGGATGCAGAGCCCAGTACAACAAGACTGCAAGTTGTAGAGCCGTATAGAGGCCGATCAATATCTGCAACAAACAGACTACTTAGCCGGAATTTCCTCATAAAATCGGGAATGGGTAAGCTGAATCCTCTGCAGAATACATGAGACGGCTTGGTGGTGTCGGGGTTGTAGAACTTATCACGTGCCAGCTTCACAGTTTGCCGGTGGCTTTTGGCGACTTTGCGAGGCTGTCTTGCAAGCCAGAAAAGCCGCTGGAGGGCCACAACCAGGAAGAGGCCAGAAGGGAGGATACGTAGAATAGCATCTTCGAAGGCGGGTGTGAAATCAAATCCTCCTGTGCTGTTCACGACAGCAAACTGAGCATCAGGTACCATTTGTTTTTGTTGCAATACCTCTAGAGCATGACAAAGGGTACACGATCAAGTATAGCTGTACATACAATGTGTAATCAACCCTGGAGTTGAATTTGCTATTGTAAGTCTGAACTCGATGAGAAGATGGGTCATCGTTGAGTTACGGGATATGCGGGCGGGCATTGCGCAATACAAGGGATTCTTTTGCCATTCTCGAGATTGCGCAATATCATGCAATGCGAGGGATTCTTTTGCAATTCTATGCGAGATGTAATGCGCAATCTAGGCACAGCAGCTCTAATTCAACCTTAAATGGATTGATCCGCTGCCCTGGACCTAATCTGAAATTGCCTATGTAGGTGGGCGGGTACAGTATGTATGTAGTTGTCCTTTAATCCTTCAAAGGTCACTGCCAACGGCTAAATGGTCAACCACCAGTTTTAAGACGTGTCGTGCGATCCCTACCGATCCTTCATACCTGTCATGAACAAAATCAACGACATCCTTGAACTCCTTCACCTTGTGGAAAATGTCATCCTTCTGCGCAGCACTTAGTGACATGGCAGGCACGGTGCCCTTACAGCATCGAATGCCTTGGGCCTCGCATTGGCTGTGCAGGTAGCCAAGGTAGCGCGGCGGCCAAAGGGCGAACGTCTCGTAAGTCATGCCTGCTGCGAAGTGCCCTTGTTTCCTCACTTCATCGCTCGAGAGGACGTGAAAATTCGGTATGAATAACTTGGTCCACCAGTGCGACTCCTCTGGCCGAAAATCGACCTCGGCGTGGTCCCTGTACAAACAATAGTAAGTCAAACAGCTTGTTCATAGCGTGTGATATCTGACGCACCATAGATACGTGGCTGGATACAACTGCCATAAGATTTTTGGTCAGTATTAGGTATTATCCCCGGATTTCAATTACATATACCTTCAAACCTAGAGTCCCAGGGGACATGGTATTGGCCAGATCGCTCCAATGCAGAAATGTCTGCCGATCCCAATCCTGCTGGTCGCCGACATCAATGTTAGATCGCCATTGCTATAACCGTGAGTCTATTGGCATGCATTCAATCCACAGTGTGTGATTGCGCATGGCTAACGATGTAAGCACTCACCACTCCTGACCTAGCTCATGTAAGCATATGCATTTGTAAATAAGCGACCATGACGCGAGATCATGTGTGTACAAAATGATGTATACAAGGCGTCTTCAGATCCCGGGAAATCCTTTGCGACCAAGACCACGTCGAACCCAGCCTCTTTAAGAATCAAGGCCGTCTGCAGTCCAATAACGCCGGCTGTATTTCTTATCATCATTAGCAAATGATTGAGCCCCAATTTCAAGAAGACGCCAATCAAATGGCAAAATGTCCGTACCCGAGGACCCCAATAGTTGGGGGCAAAGTTGCGCTTCTATCCGACAGTGTGGAGCGAGCGAATTATATAAAAGTAAGTTGTATGCTGTAAAAGGCATTGGACTTTGAGTGAATCTTGATACTTTTATTTATTAAGTAAAGGACGCATATTGATACCTCCAACGTGCTTTCTTATTTTAACCTACCTTACTATTACCGACGAAAATCGTATATATAAGTTAGATACAAATTGTAGTCCAAGCGTTTTTAGCGCCGTTTTAACCACTTTTAGTTATATTCTATATATTAGTCGTTTTTTTTTATTTAGAAGAAATAAAGACTAGCTTATATAAAATAAAATATAGAGATTTAGCAGGCGCGTTTAACTATACTAATTATTAAGGATTTGGATTAGTAGAAAGGAAGTTATCTAGGTATAAAGTAAATTTTATTTTAGTAAGATAGTATGATTTTACTAGTAAAAAGTTAATATTTATACCTTGGTTAACTTTTTATAATAACGCTCTGCTAGCGCTACCTCTTATATAAGCGCCCTTTTTCGGCGAAATTATAAAATCCGCGCGGGGTGATTAGTCCAGGCGTGGCTAACTTAGCATGTTTTCTAGCGAAAAAGTTTTTTAGTAAAATTATAATTTCTCTTAGGCCTACTATTTTATTGCCTCCCTTAAATAGACGCCTGCTAACTAATAATCTTATTATATTTTTATATAATCCTATTTATAAGGTAGTCGTCTGCCACCTTTATAGCTCTTATATTATTCCAGGGCTTTATAGCTAAGAATAACACCTCCAAGTAAAGCCATACCAACTTACTAGTAATACACTTAAAATAATAGTCCAGCTACTTAATAGCTATAACCTGCGGAATATAGAGGAGCTCCAAGAGTATAAACCTTAAGTTAAGAACAAGTATCGCCTAATCAAGCACCTGGCAAGCTATAATAGCTTCTACTGCCTCCAGCCAGATTATAATTTCTCCACGCGCTACCGGCTTAGAATAAGGGAGCATATACCTACCGTCTATAAGATCAAGGCTAAAGAGTATAAGGAGAGCCTATTATAGAAAGAGTATAAGCTTTAGACGTACTTCACTAGGAAGGGTTTAATCGACTACTTTATTATAGTAGAGGGCCGAAGCTAGAGCAGTAGGTCTAAGCTATACTCTACTAGATTAATAAAGACTAAACAGGAGCTATTTATTAAGCTCGAGAAGGACTATAATAATGTTAAGGTTAATATTAAAGAGCAGGCAAGCATTATCTATAATATTAGGGATTTAAGGTTAGAAAGGGTACTATAGCTATATAATATAACAGGATTTCCATCTCACCTAACTATGCTAAAGGATAAGGAGATCTGGAGCTTATATAAGCTGCCACCAAAGAAAGAGCTAGATGCGGGTAGTAAGGGTGCTAAGGATCCTTATCTTGTCCGGATCTTAGCTGCAGCTAAGGCCATCTTAAGAGATATATACCAGTTATATAATAATACCTCGCCTAACCGGAAAATAACCTAGCAGCGCGCTAATATCTTGAATAAATTCTATACTAGGGCCTTAGGCAAGGCAGACGGGTTCCGGTATTTCAAGAACGCGTTAACCCTAATTATATACTTTACTACTATAAAGCAGCTATTAGTATACTACTACCAAGTAGTATATTATAAAGGCGGTTATTTTACGCGGGCTTAGCTAGACCAGGTACTACCTAGGGATGTTATCTAGCTAACTGCCTAGCAGGTCTAAGCTATTAATAAGATCATAGAAGTATTAGATCTTAAAGATAGGGAAGAGGCGGAGCTAGCTCTTAAGCATGCTATTCAGCAATTATACTTAGCGCTAATCTGCTAGACTATTAGTAGCATGCTATTTAAATCACCTGTCTTAAGTTTCTATACTATACTTAGCAGGAAAGTCCGCGGGAAGGGTAGAGGATTATAGGAAGAGCTAGGGAATTTTAATAGCCACCTATCAGCTCTAACTTAGACTATCTAGCTTATACTTTTTAACTATGCCTGCTTCTAAGAGCAGGATAATAAAGATTAAATCCCTATCTTTCTTACTAAGATTTATAAGAAGTTCTTCTAGCAGCTAGCCGAGACGCTATTTAGCTATATTCTATAGTAGAGGCTATACTTGTTTAAGGTGGGCAAGGCTGCAATTGCCAAGCACTAGGCTTAGTAGTCCCTAGACGGCCAGATGGTTAAGTACCGGGGGGTAGAGCTGCAAATAGGCCAGATCTCGCACCTGGTTCTATCTAAGTATTAATAAGCCTACTCTCTTCTTTATAATAAGCTACTATTTCAGGCCTAGGACCTAATCCCCCTCGAATTATAGAGGCTAAAGGATGATCTAGACCTAGAAGACTTTAGAGGCTTATAGCTCTCTTACCCTAGCAATTCCGAGTTCTTAGAAGGTGCTAAGCTAGCTCTCTTCCGGCGGATCCAGGGCAACGCGGAGCTCCGGGCCATATTCTTAACCAAGGCTACTAATAGGAGCGTGGTCTTATATTCTAATACTATAGCTATTTATAAGACACATACTTAGAACTTCCTAAAGCGGGTATTAGTGCTATATTATATCCTACCCGGCCTGCCACTATAAGCATCCAAATTACTATCTATAATATGGTATAATACTACTTAGTAATATCACCTGCTAATCTAGGAGAAGTTAGTTATAATCTATATCTAATACTATAAAGGCCAGTAGCAGTCTAGTGCTTATAAGAATAATATTTAGTTTCTCCTAAAGGCAATTAGAGATCTGCTGCTTTTATATATTATATATATCTTACCCTTATAGCAGCTGTTTCTCTAACAGTAGACTCCTAGTGCCCTTATCTTCCTATATCTCTAGTCTAAGTTAGATAGGCTAGTATGGGCCGATAAAACGCTTTTAGCTTATTTATAGAAGGTATATATTTGTGCGAAGGTGCTATATTTATATACTTTAAATTAGTAGCAATTCGTAGCATCTATTACTAAAGAGAAGTTCTTAACTAAGAAACAGGCGAACTTTAATCTTAAAGATTATCTAGGAGAGGATATTAAAAACGAGCTAGACTTGGTTGCCCTTGCTAAACTTAGTAATTATAGTTACTATACCTTTAATTATATATATACTAGCATAATAACCCTTACTATAAATACTCTACTATATTAGAGCTACTAAGCTTTAGAGAGTTAGTATATACTCTTCCAGTTTAATTATATTCTTTAGGGAAAGAGGCTATAGGGTGCTTTAGAGATACTATTATTATAAATACTTAATACTTTAAAGCAAGGTCAGATATGCAAGAAAGGTGCTTATTCTACGGCTAATTTACTAGCTATTACTTATAGGTTATATAATATACCAGATATATAGCTGCGAGTCCTAGGATAGCAGAATAGTCTACTTGCAGTAATAGGACCTTAACCAGCCAAGCAAGTAGTCCTAGTAATAGGGACTAGCTCTAGTAAGTCGCTTATCTTTATAATTAGTATATTAGTTATAGATGCCTAGACTACAATCTTAGTCCTCCTAATAGTTATTCTCCAAGGTAATATGCTAAGACGCTATCACCTAATAGGTATTCAGCCCCTAATATAGTTAGTTAATACTAAGCAGTTAGCCTTACTTATTATTATATTAGTAGAGGCTATATATACTAAGACCTTCCTTAACTATACCTATAGTCTAGTCAGCCGGCAAAGGCTAGACCGGATTATGGTTAATAAGGGCCATCTTACTATTACTACTAGCAACTACCGCCTATATATAGCGCAGTTAGGCTGGTATATCCAGCAGATTAGGACCTAGACTATTTAGCTAACTACCACCCTCCCTCCGGTTATATAAGAGCAGTTCCTTAAGCATAACAAGCTAGTTAAGCCGAGGGTTATCCGAGAGTTAATAAATTAGTCGAATATTAAATATCTAGTCAGCCGGGAAACCGGGCCTGGCACCTTAATTAAGAAGGCTGCCAACCTAGTTTATGCATACTAGCCCTGGAAGGAGCTCTTTAACCATGCCTAGGACAAGATTATCCTCTACTACTAGACCTAGGATAAAGTAGTATTACTTGCTAATATGCTAGGGTGCCTATTATATACTACTAAGTCCGGATTAGATAAGAAGAAGGCAGCTATCCTCTCTAGGTAGCTTTCTAATATAGACCAGCTAGCAATTGCAGCTACCTCTACTCTTAGTATTAGATTTAACTATCCTTATATCCGCTAGGTAGTCTATATTAATACACCTAATAAGGTATTGGCCTTCTCTTAGAAGTCTGGCAGGGCAGGGCGAGATAGGGGGAAGGCATTATTAATTATAATACTAAGCGCTACTTAGAAGCCGCAACTTAACCAGCCCCTATCCCCAGACCGGGAAGCTATATAGCTATATCTAACGCAGCGGTACTGCTCCTAGGGCGTGCTTAGCCAATTCCTTAATGCTTAGCTGGACTAGTGCTAGTATATAGCAGGCGAGGAGGTGTGCTAGGTCTATAGGGATCCCTATACTAAAGCCCGGCCTTAGGACCTAATATTTGCCCTAGAGACAGCGGCAGGAATAGTCTTTACTAGACTAGAAGAGGTCCTGCGGCAAGACTACGCGCGGGACCAGGTGCTTAATAGCTATAAGAGAGACCTCTAGACTATAGTCGGCAGCTGCCTCTACTATAGGGTTAAAGGCCGCAGCTTTAAGCACGCAGCCTATAAGTGCTCCTAGCGGTTCCACTAGATTAATACTAAGAATAAAGCCTACTAGACGCGGAAAGGGGAGAATAAGGACTAGATTAAGCGGTATATAGCTTATTAGAACTGCTATCAACTATAAGACATCTATTAGGTAGCAGATCCAGAGTATAAGAAGACGGAATGCCGGTTCCTAGATATGGTAATACTAATCTGCTATAGGGTATATAAACAGGTAGGCGGTCCTAAGTAGCTTTAGAAGCACTTTCAGCGGTCCTTTAAGACAGAGCTTAAGTATATACTCTAGCTAGGGGAAACGGCATTACTAGAAGGAAACGAGTATATCCAGGCTAACTGTATAGCCGCGGCTGCATTCGGGGAGCTAGGGTAGAGAGAGACATATATACTATAGTGTAGCAAAGGCCTAGCTCATATAATATATTTATCTTAGGCGTGCCCCTAGAACCCTGCCTATTAA
>QGMJ01000172.1:0-48373 GCA_007821545.1 Lachnellula subtilissima
GTGCTTTTGCCGCTGCCGGACGGGCCGACTAGGGCGGTGCAGGTGCCGGCGTTTAGAGTGAGGTTGATGTTGCTAAGGGTTTTGGAGTCTCGTGCAGTTGAGTAGGCGAAAGAGAGATCGTTGAATTGGATTGGGAAGAGAGTTGGGATACGTCTTCTTCCTTGAGACTCGTGGGAGTTTTGGAGTGGTAGATTTGCTAGGTAGAGCATGTGTGTTGCTGTTGTGCGGGATGAGTTGATTTGAGGAACCATTGAAATCATGGCTGTTGAGTTGCCGATTCCAAAGAGCAGAAGGTTTACGACTTGGATGATGCGCTCGACATCGTTTTCGCCTCGAATGATGAGGACAGTGCCATAATAGAAGACAAGGGCTGTGATGAACAAGCTTGCGGAGTTTGTGAGTCCATAAAGCAGTCCAGAGTAGACTGCTCGGGACCGACCTGTTTTATATGTCTCCAAGGTCGCTTTGTCATGTTTGCCTGCAAAGTAATCCTCCAGGGTCAATGCCCGAACAACCCGTATATTAGAAAAAGTCTCTGTGAAGATGCTGCTGGTGATTGTGGAAGCTTGGTTACATTTGTATTCCCATTTGCTGCTTACCCAATTGAAGGTTCTGGTGAGAACCAGCATAATTGGACCACAGGCGAGGGCAACAAGAGTAAGCTTCCAAGAAAGCAAACATGCCCAAACAACTGATATACCCAGCATCCAGGCAACCGTGAAGATTGGACCAGCAAAGCGGCCAATCAAATTGCGCATCTCTTCGGCATTTCTGTCCAAGGATTCGTTAAGTTTATCTGGTGAGTTCCTCTTCTTGTCAAACCAAGATTTGGGTTGCGCCAGTATCCGTTTCATTGCTTCCACTCGAAGATAATTGACCCATGCTTGACCACAATACTCGAGAGCAAAGTGGGTGGTGAAAGCAGATATGCCATCGATTATAGCAATACCCAAGAGAGACAATGCCCATGTTCGAGCTGCTGCTGATTGATTGTGGACGAGGTAAAACGTACCAAGAAGCTTTGCAAAGACAAAAGCAAAAGCTGGCGTAGAGGCTCCAACCATAAAGGCAGCAATGAACCCAATCACAAGAACGATCTTCTCGTTCCAAGTCAATATCGGCCAAATCGTACCCATAATTTGAGCTAGAGATGCTGCTGTCTTTTTCCGCTTTCCTTTACGTTCATTAGAGCTCCGTGGAAGTACAACAGTAGGTGCTTCAGTGATGAAAAGCCCACTGGCCCCGATTGAAGTATCGAGACCAGGTAGAGTAGGTCGGGCTGGAAGGGTAGACCTGCGGTGAATTTCTTGTCCGGAGCCTGGTTGTGGATCGAATGGACTGATCGAAGAACCAGGCACGCTGTTCTTGCGTACTGGAGGTGGTATTTCCGGATGATAAGCTCTCAGAGGTAGGTCTGATGACTGCTGGATAGGTTTAGGAGGCAGTAGAGGAACGAATGACCGCCAAGAATCGTGGGATTGAAATCTCTCTTCCTCTGGAACCAACGGAGTAGACCAGATCTCATCCGCTCGAAGATCGTAAGCCTGCGCTGTTCCGAGACCGACACCAAGCGACATGCGATTACTTGGTTTGATTGTTGGGGTATAGTCCGTTATGCCAAATAATCTCGAGATGCGATTGGAACTTTGAGTTTCTTCACCAGAGAACGTAAACGAATCTGGGCTTGATATAGAGGGTGTGAATGGCTCGGATTTGCGCCTCGGATCAAGGATCTCAGCGAACTGGGGTTCTTGAACAGTAGGTGGCGAGACTGTTGGTAGAAACGTCGAAAAGGTTCCGTGAAGTTTTTCGGCCAACTTCTTACGATAACCTTCTTGAACAACAATGCCATTTTCTAGGACATATACGTAATCGTTGTCCAAGATTTGCGTCACATCATGAGTAACAATGATGGTTGTTTTGCCATGCCTCCATTGTCTCAATTTTTCCATCACTCTGGTTCTGCTCGTATAGTCGAGAGCGCTGGTAGATTCATCTAGGATCAGGATCGGAGCATCTCGAAGGCGAGCTCTTGCGATCGCCACCCGCTGTTGCTGTCCACCACTCAATGATTTGCCATTCGATCCTACTTCGGTGTCAAGACCATGTCGGAGAGCCATCAAAGTCTGATGCAGGTCTGCTGTTTCAGCTGCTTCGAGGACATCCTCTCGAGTAGCATCATCGCTTCTTCCAAAGGCAATGTTTTGAAACAGAGTTTCGTTGAACAAGACACTTTCTTGTTGGACCAAGGTGATGTTTTGACGCAACCAGTGTGTATCAAGTGATTTGATTGATCGTCCATCGATAAGAATTTCGCCCCTAGCTGTCTCGTAGTACTTCATAAGCAGATTCCCCAACGTTGTCTTTCCAGATCCACTTTTGCCAACAACAAAGGTCGTTTCTCCAGAAGGGAAAAAAAAATTAGCCTGAATTAATGTTTCTTGTCGAGGATTTGACGGATATGCGAACGACACCTGCGTCTGATGAGCGATATACACGGAAGTGGACGTTGTAACTGACCTCATTTACTTCAATATCTCCGATACAAGCAGTTGGCTTTATGCAACCAGTCATGTTCATGATTTTTTGGCCATCCTGCATCTGGATCATGATAGACTTTAACGTATGAGCAGCCGACATACCTTTGGTGAGAACAAGCCATTGGGGTAGGATGATTTCAACGGCTTGAACGGAGAAAAGACAGGCGTAAAAGGCTGTAAGCACACGGCCAGGGTCCAATCCTTGGCGAACGAGGATCAGGCCAAACCAGAACCCTTGGAGGAATATACCAATCATTGCAAACTTGGTGATCCCAAATTGAAGCGCGTTGACCCGTGCTTGAATTAGATATTTCCCTGCAGCTAATTTAATGGTTTCGTAGTATTGCCATACCTCTTGCTCCTGTCCGTTGAAAGCTTTGACTGTATTGATGGATGTCATTGCAGTGTTTGCGTATTTCGATGCTTTCGTGAGCTCTCTCTTCTGTGCTTCTATGGCTGGCCTTAGGCTTCGTGTGGCTAGTGATAAGCACAAGGCCATGACCGGGAAGGTTGCGACGACGACAAGAGTAACTTTCCATGAAAAGTACAACGCGATACCGAGCGCAATAAGAGACCCTATGAACTCCGTACATAAAAATCCAAGAGGCTGTGAAATGGCTAGTTGTAATTCCCTAGTTTGCCTGGGAATGGTTTAGGGAAAACCGTGTCTTTTAGTGGATGATCACCTACGTATGAATGCGAACTAGAAGTGAGGCAACGCCATCTTCGCGGAGGTCATACCACTCCATGTCTTTCTCCAGCATTCCCTCGAACATTGCTTGGCGAACAGTCTTTGCCTGAACTTCTCCAAATATCATCCACGAAGAAAGAGATCCGCCTTGGAGAACCCAAGCCACCACCCCCACAACCGTCAATGCTATGCACCATATTGAGATGTTATTCAGAGTATCTCTGCCACTGGCATTACCTGATCCATATTTCGCCAAGTCGGAAAAGATGTAACCATAGAAGATGGCGGATGTAGGTTGTGGAATTCCAGCTCCAATTGACGAGATAAGTGAAAGTACAAGGTATCCTGTGTGCTGCCGATTCGTAAATGCAAATAAAGAACGCCACGACGCCGGCGTCTGATTTTCGCCATTTTGAGTACCCAGAAGTTGGAGCTCGTAGTTACTGAGCTCGTAGTTACTCTGCCGAGAGGTGGTGGGGCTTGCCGGCATCGAGAGAGAGGACGCATTCAGATATTTCTCAAAGTTTTCAAAGCTCTCAGAGGAGCGTCTGAAGATAGACATGGCGTGGAATGGAAGTTTTCGAAAGGAACTACGCAAAGATCGCCAAGAATATACCAAACGTAGATAAAGATATCTTCAAAGGCGTTGCGAGAGGCAAGAAAATATCCTACAGGGGAAATAATATGAAGGTAAATAATGGTTTGCATGGGGTGTTGATTGTCTTCGCGAGTTTTCTTCGTATTGTTCTCGGAAGCGAAGAATGCAAAGGGGGGAAATTTAGAGACAAAGAATTATCGGTGAAATTTGAGCACAGGTATTGTACTGCTGAACTTGGATCTTCATATTCACCCGCCTCGAAGCAACTTGAACAAATAGCCATGAAAGGAAAATTCGAGGACTACCCCTCGTTTAGTACGAGATATAAAGCACAACAACAAGATATCTAGGGCCCCAAGGAAATAGCGACCATAGCTTATCACAAATCCGCATATATCATTGTATTAAATAACTCGATTCTAGACCCCGGGGCCGAATTCCATCTTGAATTGATGGGCTATGGGATTGCACTCCGCTGTGGACCCGGATCCGTTAACATGAGTCGGCTAGATGATTAGGAATCGGCGCGTAAACATCTAAGTGCTCGAGACCGTTGAACTGATCGTGTTCATCCTTGTATCGAGTCCGCGGGCAATATTTTACATAAATTTTCGTTCGCCAGAGATATCAAGACATCACGACTCTTCGCCATCCTTCTTAAGCTTTTGCCTCAGTTTGTTCTTTCTGGTTGTTCTCGTAGATCCAATCGTTCAGGCCGCTCCGATTTCTCGCGATTTCGATAGCATAAAACTGCATTCGAGGGACTGGTTCTGCTGTTAGCGGTATCACACTGGCAAGGAATTGAGGGCACCTACCAAAAATAGTTTCATCCTTTCCATACTCCCACTTTGGATCCCCTCTCATCATTGTGCCAAAGTTGTAATCTTCGACTTTTTTTTTCGTAAGCCATCATAAACTTGCGCCACCGCTCCTTGCCGGTTTTGCTCTTCATCTCGTCCTCGTCGATGGTCTTTGCGGGATCGAACTCAGGGAAATCTGTCTTTAGATGCTCGTAGATATCGTCGTCCATTTTTTGTGAGCCGGAGTTTCGAGCCAGGTACCTTTTCGAGAATCGCCCAGTATGTGGACATGTGTTGAACGACTAATGGCGGGGTTAGTGGCGGGGTAGCATTGGGAGTCTTGCAAGGGGACTGTTCAGACCTTTGACGGCAAATTGCTTCTCAATCTGCAAAAGTGTCAGTAACATCCTCTGCTCAAGATTGTCTGGGGAAGGGAAAAGCCTACATCTCGAAGTTGTCCGCCTCCTCGGGGTTGAAAGTGGAAGGTGCTGCCACAGACATGGTGGCCCGGTGTGATGGAAAGTATGGCAAGCTGGGTGGGTTGGAGACTTTTGGATTAATACAACTCTTTGTATCAAGAATAACAACTCTTTTGGTATGGCAGGAAGTAGATCGGTGGGGTATGTTTTATAGGAATTTTGAGAAATTCGAAATTGGCCCATCGATTTCGAGGGGCGGGCGGACTCACCTCACTACTGTACGGAACGGAAAAACCATTCTCCCGATGCGACCGCTTTTGCATCGGCTGCTGACTTCATTCCTTCCTCAGTCTTCACTATCCGAATAATGACTGGATATCCAGCCAGCAGCAAGCTAGGAAGTGACAGATACAGCTATATGGAGACAAAGATGCTATTAATTATCCAGGGATGCTTGTTATCAAAGGTGTCTTCTGCCATGTAAAATCTTTTCTAGCTGACTTTATTGAGGGTCGTTTCTCTGAAAGCACTGCCATCTGCATCTCCTGTTTGAATCCTTGCATTTACTCTACGAATAGTCGGAGAATCTGCTTGCACGTACTGTATTCTTCGTAGCCTTGATTGATGAATTCGTGTTGCCTGCCTTACTACGCTGCTTGCAACATATCAACAACTCTTACTCTTTAGTGCCAGGGCCAACCAATACTTCAACTTCTGGTCGTATTATACTATTACACCATGTAGCTAATTTTGACTTGGTTCTTTTAGCCATCTTCCGGTCCTGGACAGTCTGGGCAGAAGGATCTCCACTGAATACCGTTTCTCCCCCTCTGTCTGATTGCATCCCCTTCTTGTTTGCGATTGTTGTATATGTTATTATTAGGCAATCCTTTCAATGCTCCAAGACTATGCTCGTACTAAATAGGGGAATGTACTTTGACAGCACTCTTTCCTACGATGGATGATGTGAATTGAGAAGTGTTAGGTGGATAGCTTCAATGAGGTTTGCCTGGATATGAAAGAGCTCTCAACTCAGAAGCCATTCTTCCTTCCCCAATTGCACCTACACGGATACAGTGTGCCCGAACCTCGAATGTTTGTATAGTACAAACGTAGGAAACAACAAAAGAGCTCCGTGGTGCTGCTCATCCCCGATGCACATTTCCGATTAGAATTCACAATCTCTGCCATCTAGGCAGGGTAACTGTACACGAACGGTGCAGCACTTCCTTGTTGTTTCCCAGACAACCCCATAACTGACAGGACAGGACAGGACAGGACAAGACACAAGAGGAGAGCAGAGGAGATTTGCAGCAAAGTGAGGCCAGCGGTGAAGGAAGGCGCAAACGTTGAAGATCCCACCGCTCCGAATTTGAGCCATCACCACCCCGCACCTTCCCTCCTCTCGTCAGCATGTTTTCCATGCCAGTAATCTATGGCACGTCGAGCGACCTCATCACCCCAAGCCCGCACAAAAGTAGCTATGCCCCTACCTCCTTGATTTGATCTATCTCATCGTGATCCAGCCGTGTTTCTAACGATAATGCAGTGGATTTGGCTCTTCCGAATCTTGGCCGCCACCCCTTCCAGTTGAACACAAGGACCAGCTTTTCTTCCAGCATATCGTCAAGCTTCCCCATCCTGCCAAATGCCGCAGACAAAAGTTCGCCGGTATCTCGAAGGTCATCTCTCATTGCCGCCAAGCCCAGGTCGAAATTAAAACTTAGTAAAGAGCCTAAGTCCAAGTCTAAATCTAAAGCCAAGCACAAAGGCAGAGTGGAAATCATCCGCATCGACACTACATCTGAAGCAACCCGTTCTCCAGGAATACAGAAGCACGCTTCATCTGAGTTGCCACTTGACCGGAGTGTGGATCTTGTTGCGGTCGCAGACAACACCGAACTTGCCATTCTTTTTCGGGAAGAGCCATACGTATGCAACGGCGTCAAGCCGAAGTTTCACTTACACAGGCTACCCAGAAGCGTACAACAGAGTATTTATAAGCTGTGCTTTCCAAAAGAACACCGGAAAATCTCTCTCTCTCCACGATTTGCGATCGAAACAGTCTTTGATCAAGACTTTTTTGCGTGCCCTGGGGACGTTCTAGATGATCTCGTGGCGGGCTTAGTGCATTTACTGCGATTCGTAAGGACCTGTTGAGTTATTTCTGGACCAACTACCATTTCCATGTCACCTTGAATGCGTTCAGCGGTCCAAAGTTCTCTCCCTTATCCCACGTCTGGCTCCAGAGCTATCTTGGAATCATTCAATTCCTCACTGTCGAACTCGACTTCACGAAGTTGGGTGGGGGGTGCGTGAAGAGTGGGACAGACTACGTTTATAATAAGAGTAAGATTGAGCCGTCATTGCTGGACATTATAGCCGGTCTTCTTCGACGAGAAGAATCTACGACAATGGCTGAATTGAACCTCTTCTGCAGACGTTACGAGAGCAATCATCATCCCTATCAGGACCCCAAGTCTACCAGCAAGTTCGGTATGAGCCCATGCACTTCAATTCTTCACTTATATGTACCTACCTGTGGAGAGGAACTACTGACCGCTTGAGATATAGTTCAGTATCTGACCGAAACCCCTATACAGGTCGTTGACGCTTTCTGCACACTTCAAGGCATTCTCAAGAAATTAAGAGTCGCCGGTTTCCCTCTGGAGTACACACATGCATTACTATCAACGGCATGTCGGAGTTCGGAGCCATACACTACACCATTTGAACCTGCTTGGCCTTCACCAGTTCAATCTGTGACCAATAGCTTTGCCTCGACGACCTCGATGGCCCCAACTCCCTACCAGCATGGGCCAACAAACAGCTTCGAATCTGCAGTGTCTAATTTCTTCCCACAAGACCAACACGCTAGTTTCTCATCAACAATTCCTCCTTCTTCTCCAGCTCAGCGAAGGGTCAGCTTCTCATCCACTATTTCGGACGAGCCTGAGGTAGAACCTTTGGGGCTCGGTATCAGTCTTTTGGAAGTGCCTAGGAGTAAAAGCTTTACCGAAGAAGTCGAGATTGGCATAAGCAGGGCATCTTCCGTGTATTCCGCCTATACCTTATCAGTGGGCTATGGACCGGAGGGAGAGGATCAAGTTGAGGAGGAGGTACAAGATTATACAGTGGCTTCAGACCATGCAAGAGAATACCAGGGGCTCCTAGGCTCGACAACTCCGCCGGCCCGTTTTGAAAGTATGACCGTCACTATATCTCCAAGTACAACAACGCCACATGTGCCTGCTACTCCAAGATCAACCTCACATGGAAATTTGAGCCCCACACTTTCCCAAGCACCTTCCCAAACACCTTCTCAGACACCGTCAGCAAGCTCAAGGGCACTTACCCCAAATCGTCTTAACGCACGGAACGAGCGAGATCCCGCATTCCTTCGAGCAGTTGAGGCGTTTCGCAGCCCAGAACTCACAGATGATCCACTGGTGAGATCTAACTCCATGGGATCAATACATTCACAAATCCCAATTGTTCCTCGAAGCCCCCCTAAACGCCCTGTAACAAGTTTCGCCAATCATCGAAAAGAAGAACAGGGACGCGGCCGCGGCAAGAAGAGTGGGAACGCACGTGATAGTGGAAGTGTAAGGCATAAGGTTTCAACTTTTTTTATGAATAAATTCCGGGGCCGTGATGACGATGAAGATTGAGTCGACTGCTTTGACTGTTGGACGAAGCTGAGAGAGGAATGCATCATTTGTGGCCCCTGTGGGTAGTGAGGATAGTTATAGTCTGGATAGAATATCTTGAACGCAAGGAGAAATCTTGAGGCGGTGTGCATCATCTACGGAGGTACTGTATGAAGCGTTTGGGTCAATGTTTTCTTCAGGATGGGTGGATGCTATGGTTTTGAGAATGTTATCACTAGCAGTAGTGAAAGACAATACTTATGCGTCGTGTAATTCATTTCAAAGACCTGGTCTATTGCAAATCATAATGTTTCTTTCGTACTGGAAACTGAAGTGGGGTGCACTGCGCTTCCGTTGATTCGTTACACTAAGTATAAAAGTGGCCTCCCACCTAAGAAAGACGCACAAGAATAATATAGTGAAATAAGGTAAATTATGATAATAACCGTTATTTAAGGACGGACTGCTGGCGCAACGGTAGCGCGTTCGATTCCAGATCGAAAGGTGTACGTGTAAACCATCTATAAAATTATAGTTCTTTTCTAATAATTATAATAGTATCTGTTCGAATCAGGTGTGGTTCAATTCCTATATCACCAAGAAGATTGAATTTTTGGCGCTTTTTTGCTTCTTAAGGGTTTAAGTATATGAATAATAAATAGAGTAGCTAGTATAGTAAGATGCACCAAAGATTTAGGTGATGATTGTAATCAAGAATTTTAGATTTTGAGGTTTGATTACGAGTATACTATAAACGAGAATTCCAATCCTTTCATCCCCCCTCCTACTTCCTACATACTTCAAGCATTAGAAGAAGCAGGAATCTCCTTCCCATCAACCCAAACTACATCCTCCCAACCTAACATCATAATCCCCTCACTTCGTTTCAGGAACTTCTCTTCATCCGGAACGACGACTCTTAGGTATTCTTCATCTTGAAACACCTGCGCGATATAATAGTTAGTATTATTATTTCCTATTCAAGCATGCCCCATTCTTTTTAAAATGCTCCCTTATCCTCGGGGCTACCGCGAAAGGAAAGGCAAGGATCAGGAGGGGAGGGAGAATAGAAACAGGTGGCATGAAGGAGGGGAGGAAGGAGAGAAATCTCACAGCCACTAATTCCTCCACGCTCCCCGCGTGAATATTAACCCCGCCATCATACCCCGCCATCGGCAGACCTTTGGTTCTCAAGTCCTCCGTTACGGGATTATTGACATGAAACTACGTTATTGCACCTTGTATTAATAAATGTACTTGTTCTATACTAAGAATGGATAATAAGAGAGGGTCTCGGAGGGGAAAGAGGGAGAGAGGTACTCTGCAGTACTTACCTGGGAATATTTCAAAACATTGGCTTTCACGATAGCGACTGATAACCAGGCTTTGGGATGCTCGGCGCGCCAGTAGCGGTGGAATTCTTCTGTACTCAGGGTGTCCAGTTTTTTGACCAGGATGGTGAGTTTTACTTGTTTGGTCGGTGTTGTTCCTGACATGTTGGAGTTGATGTATTTCGTGATGTGATGATAGTGTAATGATGTGGTGTATGTGGTGTTGAGTTGAAGTCGTGTTTAGCTGAGGTGTGTTGATTTGAGGTGTTTTTATATAGTTCGAGAAATTAGGAATTGGGAGAGGGAGATCCTTCATGCCATTTATATGTTTACACAGAACTTGGGGAAGACAAGGCAAAGCTGATTAAGGGCGTAAGGTAGAGAGGATATGTGATTCTTGGCAACTCTTCGCATTCGCTGGCCTAGGAAGGAATTCGGGGCGTTGATTGAGAGGAGCATTGGTTTGATTCGCATTGCTGTTCAATGTGTATAACGATGTTCCATTGCCACCATGCTATGGAGGCGTTACATGTGTTTATTCACCACCCGTTAAAAGGGAAAGGGGTAAGCCGCTACGTGCTTAAGTTAAGCGAGTGCGAATCCGACGTGGACTGATAAACTTCCGTGTAAAAGGAACGGAATTAGGACGGTTTTAATGATAGAAAGGAAGCATGAGAGTAATAATATGGTTCATGAGAATTCTTTCATGGTCTACGTGAAAAAAAAGCAAGCGCTATCGTCTAATCCAATGTCAATGCCCCCCAAAATACACGCATTATATACAATTTTCTCTTCCCCATATGCAGCCCTAGTATATACAATCTAAAAGGTAGCTTTCCCATGTTTATCTAGGCAAGCATAACAACAAACGCCGCGGTAAGCGCAGCAACATAGATCCCCATCTTCGCTACCCCCGTACTACTTGCAGCACTCAGCTCCGCAATCTTGAACGCAGGCGTGTAGTTACCAGGCGTGCTCGCATCCGTGGTGCCGTTCCAGCAATAACGATCGAAGCAGGTAGTGCAAGCAGCGGGGACTGCAGTGCCGGTACGCCCCAAACTACGGCTGAGGACTGCACAGGCCATGCAAGTAGGCCATTCTTTATCGAGAGTACCGTTGCCCATAGTAGCAACGTCGTAACCGTTCTCAATAATGGCAATTTTCTCGGCACTGTCGTAGCTTGGGTCAAATGTGGAAACGTTGGAATGGAAAATGTACGGTGCGTTGGGGATGTAGACAATGAGAGGGGCTTCGCCGGTCATGTTTGAGGCATCGCAGCCGAAAAAGGTAGGGCGGGTATTCAAGCCTAGGTTAACAAAAGTGTTGGCGTCGGGGATGGAAGGGAAGGCGGTATTATTTTGGATGGTGATGTTGAGAGAGCGCTGGTAGGTTGCGATCAATGCCGTGCCGTTGGGCCAATTTAGGTCGGTATCGGCGGACGAGTCGACGGCGAAGATTACATCGACGTGGCGTTGGGGTTGGATGAGGGGGTAGAGGGGCACGTTTTGGCCATCTTCACCACCGTCGACTAGGCTAAGCTGGGTGGAGTTGGCGTTACGGTTGGTGTCGTTATTGAAGTGGTAGAATGGGTTGGGTTCCCATTGTGCAATGTCGTTATTATCTTCACCCAGACCTGTGAGAATATTGGTGAAGATGTCTCGGAGGAAACTTGGGATAGAGGTAGCGTTGATTTGGAGGAGAAATTGGTTAAAGAGGGTCGAAGAAGTGCCCATCATGTACCCGACTTGGTCAAAACCTTCAATGCACTTCTCATTGCTTGGAACGGAACCGGCACTGAAGTTAGATCCGACATACTGGAGCGGCACCATTGCGTAGGTGGTAGGATCCCAAGAGCCCATTTCAAAAGGGTTGATCTCGTAGACGGTCGAGTTCAATGATACAATGGCTGTGTTTGGCGTCCTCTCATCCGTGACAAGGAACGGGAATGGGGTATCTCCATTCATGAAGTTGGGCTCCTGAGCGATTGACGAGAAGGTATACTGAGGTCCTCCATTTGTGGCATTAACAAGCTGATAAGACAGAGCACGCCCCCAGTAATCGGTGATGGATGCGTTGAAACCAGCATCTTGCTTATCGCTGACCTCATCTGCAATGTCATGGAAGTAGTCGATACTGCTCAAGACTTGAATGCCGTCATTGTCTGGTCCCTCGAAAATGGAGTTTCCAAATTGCCAAACGGAAGAGCCCTTGCTACCATCTCGGAGATCCTCCACGGAGCTGAAGTTGTTGCTGTAGATTGAACCAACGAGCCACCCACCACCAGACAGACCAGCAAGGTATGTTGTGGCTTGAAGGAGACCACCAATTTGGCCAGTGTTGGTTGCATTGTTTGTACGGTTGTCCGACGCAGCAATAAATCCAGCCCCGTTCATCAAAGCCCGATAGCCTCCTCCTGATACTGCTATACCAATATTCGGGAGCGCAGTTGCATTGTCCTTAATGCTGTTGATGTAGGAGGTGGCATCGAAACCGGAGATATTCATCCTGGAGAGCCATGTCTGCATGGGTACCACGGTGTTGTTCCTTCGCTTCTCTAGCCATGATACTTCGCTTTGTGAGAGTGAATTCGCTTCTCGGAGTGTTGGTCTTGTCGACGGGCAATCGACGGATGCAGGGGCGTATCCTCCGGACGGGGAGTTTGGTAAGGCACGCTCTGCGACAATAATTGGGGCGGCAAGAGCTTCAGCAACTAATATCTCTGGCGATGCATCTCGAGGAAGAACGATTGATCCTGAAGACGGATTAGCATGCGGCCCAAAGTATTGAGGGTGCTATTTGGGAATAGTGACCATGGCATAAATTTAGGGATGCGGCTGACGCGAGAACAGTAACTAGTCCCCTCATGATGAAGCCTATGACAGAGCAACGCTCCAAATATGGGCCGACTGTGTGAATCGAAATGATATGGTAAGAATGTAAAAAAGAAGAGGTTCAATGAGGGTTGTGAAATGGCTTGAGTGGGAGTGAGAGACAGTGAGGTCGGTGAATCCAATTGATGACGCTGATCCTTCTGATGCCGGGTAATTCGGTTTTATTTTAGTGGAGAGAGAGATGGAGACGGACGCTGTGCTGGCGGGAGATCGTCAGAGTGGCTGCAATTGCTCCTACAGTAGCAAGTTCACGCGTACTGTACTCCGTATGGCCGAATGCTATGTACTTGTCTGTAGAAATAGATCTGTGAGGATACAATCTTCTTCTTCCTCTTCCTCGAGGTCAGCAAGGCTCCTCATCGTATATATGTAGGATTCTACGGAGGTATCTATGTTCGTGAGTAGGGCTGACTTGGGCAAGGCGCGGTCCAGGGGTTAGCATGTTTTCCGCTGCAGCTTACGGCGGAGACGCCTTTTTGATTGGTCAACTGGACCATATAATTAGAAAAGATATGCCGTTATGCGCGGCTTGTGCAATTTTATGCCCAGTCCCATGGCGCAGCATTCCCAAACGCGGAGGATGGAACATCTTACCCGTGGGAAGCGGCATGGTAGCAATCCTAAACGAGTATACTGTGAGTAGATTATTATTAATAATCCATGACCGAAGTACTTCTTCAGTTATTATATCGGAACTTAAAGCCAAATGTATAAAACAATAAACAAGATAATCAACGAATAAACGTCGCCTATTGATGCAGCATTTTCGTGCAACAGGAGCTTTTATATCCGTAGATATCCGTGTTTGTGTTTAGGTGACCTTGCGTTACTTCGTAAACTTCGTACCTCCGTACATCTACATGGAGACGTTGATAAGGCGCTCGCCCCGCGCCGTGACTTGCGAGGTGGGGTTTATCGATTAGTTCTACCTACAGTATGTACCTGTATGCATTTGGAACTTTGAACTTCTAGGTATGATATTTTACGATTTCATTTCATTCCGAGCAAGGATCTAACTCACCGCCCTCCTGTTGATCCATCAGAACCGTGGGACATTATTGTTTGGCTATGCTAATTCTATTGATTCCACCTGCTACTTTAAAAGTTCAGCCCAGTCAGATGTAGTCAGCTTTACGTAGCGTAAGCAGTAGGTAGCCGGTAGCCGTTAGGTTACTCTTTATAGTATTTCATCTGCCGTACGGCGTATACCGTAGTCATCTTCGGGTTTTCAATCTTGTAGAGACCAAGTCGAGCTAGACCGTGAAGAACAATTGTTCAAGAGCCGCCAGCCAGGAGTGATATGAAGTGCTAGCTTAGACTATCCGCGCCGTCAACTTCAGTTGGGAGTTCCAGGATTCTATAGCAATAGTTAGATGATAGACAGATTAGGTAAAATGACTAGAAAATAGAAGTCGATCCGAAAGATAGAAATCAAGCGGAAGACATTGGAAGCTCATCACGTGTGAAATATGTCATGTGCTATGTTCCTAGAAGTTGGAACCAGGCTGGTTGGCATGGCGACACCCGATCGGCTCCATGTTTATGGCACCAAGATAAACATTGATACAACCTCCACTTCTCAATATCAAACATCAGGTAATGACAACTCACACAACAGACCTATTCGCGTCGATGTAACTTTTTCTATCCATCCCTGAAGTAAATTCATTAAATCCATCATCATGAATGACCAATCCCCACCAAAGCGTGTGACTCGCGCCCGAGCAGCTGCGAAAACCACCGATGCTGGAGTGAAAACAACCAGGATCGCGACTGCTGCTTCGAAAGCAAAGGTTACTCGCGCCGCATCCACAACCAAGCGCAAGACACGAGCCGATGAGACCCTTGAAGAAGAAGAGAGCCACGAAGCGGAACAAATAATCGAACCAGAACCAGAACCTGCGAAGTCGAGTCGAGGGAGACCCAAGAGAACAGCCGTCCAAACTACGGCCGAGATGGAGGAAGACGCTCTGGCTCCGAGAGCGACCAGAGGCAGGCCAAAGAAGGTCACCACCGAAACCTCAGTACCTGAGCCTCCTAGACCCGTTAGAGGACGAGCAAAGAAAGTCGAGGTCCCTAAAGAGGAAGCCATCGTCGTCGAGCCCCCCCAGAGAACAACCCGCACTCGAGCTGCAACAATCACCAAAGCCACTGCTCCCAAGAAAACCGTCAAATTTGAAGAGCCTGATAAGGAGAATATTGCTCCTGTCGCTGCCAATGCAAAAGCCAAAGCAAAGGTCACCGAAATTGGTACTGGTCTTCGGGCTAAACCAGTTCGCAAGCCAGCGACTGTTGCAACTAGAGCTACTCGTGGACGAGCAAAGGCGGTCGTGGAAGAAAAGGAAGCAAAGACTTCTCCACTCAGCCCAAAGAAAGCAACGCAAGTAGGCGTCACCAAGGAGAATACTTCCGACGATGAGCTCGCAACGACTGAAAAGACCCCAATGAAGCCTCTCTCTCGAAGCCCAGTTAAACCCCCGACAAGCGTTTTTGGTACGGCAAAGAAACTTGATTTCTCAACATCTATCACTGTCAACAAGGCTAGTACTACACATGATCTTGGAGCATCAGTCATGGCCAGTCCAGCTCGCCGTCCTCCCCCATCTGCCTTTAAGGAGACTTTGAATGCTTCTCCACAACGAGTGACTTTTGGCGATTCGATGCTTCGATCTCCTTTTAAGCCATCACTGCCAGCTCCGCAATCTGCAGTAGCAAACTCGTCCTTCAAAGCATCGCTGCTCCAATCGCCAGCCAGACGACCCCAGTCCCCTGCCAAGGTCAGTGATAGCGGCTCTCCCAGCAGATCCAACAACACCAAGTCGCTGTTTAGCGCAACCCCGAACACTTTTAAGATGTCGAGATTTACCACTCCAAAGACCACCACCAAGAGTGTCACTCGCCCCGGCCAAATGGCCCCTCCAAGTGCATTTAAGGCTTCGGCTGCAGGTAGCCCTAAGGCAAACGACAACGACGAGCTTACGGAGATTGTTGCGGAGCCAAGTTTGAAATTCTCTGGTCGTCTCTCATCTATCATGCCACGTGAAGCAGATCCTGTACTTGTCAACGTTGAGCCCATTACTGAGGTCACCGAGGACGCTGAGGACGCAGCTGAGGCTCAACCTGCGGATGACCCGATGGAGGTTGATGAGGCCGACACAGTTGTTGTCAATGATGATACGGATGATAAGACTACCACACCTCCACAATCTCCTCCTAGCTTTAGCACTGGAGCATTTGCTCTACGAGAGGAAGATGAAAACCCATTCGTTGACTCCGATTCCGAAGATGAGCTGGCCTCGAATACCTATTCGCCAGGGGCCCTTGCAGGCTTCCGCATCTCGTCTCATGACTTTGCTCCTGCTACTCCTACACCATTCAGTGCCATTAACAAGACGCCTCGGACATCAAAGTCTCGAAATTCATTAGGCCCCGAAGCGTCTTCACGAAAGGAGAAGATTGGATTCACGCCATTGGCTAGACAATTAAATGAGTGGCTGGCATCCAGCCCAGACAAGTCAGAAGCCGGTAGCTCTACTCCAGAGGCCTCACCAACGGCCGGCGCAACAGATGATGTCGTGCCGATTGAGATGGGCGCTGCTGCACAGCCCTCCCCGGTCAAAGTACATTCTTTGAAGATGAGATGTCTGTCCGGGATGAGTTGGCTGTCTCTCCAGAGCCAGAGATCCCAGAGCTCTCCGATCCTGAATTGAGCCCAGTGGAGCTTGATGACGAGGATTTGGATCTTGCTCATGAAGCTGATGAGATGTCTCTGCTTGAACCCAATGAGATGGACATGGGTACTGAAGAAGAATTGCCTGCACCAGAGCCAGAGTGTGAGGAATTCCTCCAACTGGATGAGCTTACCCAAGAGCCAGAGTACGAAGAACTACTTCAACCAACCGAGCCTGTCCAAGAGCAGGAGCTTGAAGAGCTCCCACAGCCAACAGAGCTCGCACTTTCAGAGGCCAGTCAAGAGTATGGCGACGAGAATACCATGCCAATCGATCCAGCATTGTTCACTCTTGCCCCTCCTATTAGCCAAGCTCCCGCTCCCCCGACCTTGTCAACCCCAAAGAGAGTTCTCGCTGAACGAGTATGCCATACTGTATCAAAGTTCCTCTCAAGGCTCCGGCCGAAGTGACCCCAATGAGGCCACTACCAAAGAAGCGAAGTGCCAGTATCTCGCGCCTACCCGTCCAGAGACCTTCAGGCGGGCTTACTCGAAGTAATACTGTTATTTCCTACTCGCCCACCAAGAACACGCCCCGAGCAAAGACACCCCGACGAGTCTCAAGTGCGATTGAGGAAGCTTACAACACGCCTACAAAGCAAGAAACGGAAATGTGGTCTACACTTGGAACGCCAGCTCGCACTCCACGTCGTGATCTTAATGCTGCTCTCTTGAAGGGCGCTGTTGTATTTGTCGATGTCCACACTACAGAGGGCGCTGATGCTAGTGTACTCTTCACCGAGCTTCTTACTCAAATGGGTGCTCGCTGTATCAAGTCATGGAGCTGGAACGGGAACGGGGAGGATGGAAGTAAGATTGGCATTACGCATGTTGTCTTCAAGGATGGCGGAAAGAGAACCCTTGAAAAGGCACGAGAGACCAACGGTGTTGTTTCTTGTGTTGGTGTTGGCTGGGTCTTAGAGTAAGTTTCGCCCAGACCTTTTTCTATTTGCAATTAGGCTAAACAAAATCTAGCTGTGAGCGTGAGAACAAGTGGCTTGATGAGGCTCCATATGCAGTTGACACAGCCCTCATTCCTCGAGGAGGCCATCGCAGACGCAAGAGTATGGAGCCACGAGCTCTGGCAAACTTGAACGGTACACTGGTACCCTCTTCATCCAGCACTCCAGCTCGCAACACAAGTAGGACCCCATCCAAGGAGTTCAACGTTGGAGACACACCCTACACAGCCAAGTCTAAACGCCGTGATTCAATTCAATGGGTCCGCTCGCCTTCTACTTCTTCGTCGTCTAACGAAGATAAATTCGAAGACCAAACTTTGCTCCTCTCTCCAATCCCTGCAACCCCAGCACCAGAGACAATATCCGCATATGGTGAGGATGGTCTGTATGGTGACGAGACACCAGGTGGTCAAACGCCATACTTCCTGCAAACCGAGCAGCTGATCCAGAAAACTGCTCCTCCCGCCAAGGGCTGTTTCTTCGACACACCAGAAGCCGAAGATAACAGCGGCATGGAGATCGGCAAGGGATTTTTAAGTGAGAAGAAGGACGAGAGTGTCATGATGCGCCTGATGGCTGCTAGGAGGAAGAGTCTGCAATGGGCTCCTAAGGTCGGTAGTCCTTTGGCTAGAGGACACCACGGGTTTTAGGAATGGGAGTTCATTTACGCATGGTTCCTTTTTCGTATACTATTGAATTGGTTGGGAGCTTTGGATGAGTAGTGGATTGGGGGAGTTCGAAATTTGGACTGGAGGAATTACGCTTGATTTTTGTCGATATGGTGTTTGGATTACTTATCGAGTTTTTTTCTTTGAATTGACGTATGAATATTTGTAATCAACTGTTTACAAAGTGCCAAGAGATCCTCGGGTTTTGCAAGATTACTATTTCGGGAAGTTGTTTTTTGCGTGCTGAATAATGTACACTTGGGCCCACCTACTATAGTACGTAAAAAAACAAGATAATTGCTTTTCATAAAAGAACTTTCTTCCATATATCCCCTCGCTCTAATCCGACCACTCCCCCGCAAATATATATGTCTGCTCATAATGGCAACAACAATCTTAACCACAACCACCCTCGAAATCACCCCTCTCCCCATCATCACACCACCCCATCCTACAGAAACCGCAGAAATTACATGTAGGAGTAGAGAAGATGGCGAGCAGCGTGAAGGACGAGGCGATCTTCCGAAACGCAGAGCAGCGGTCATAATTATTAGTGTGGCTGGGGTCAATTTTTTAAATACGTTGGGGAGTGGTATTTTGACTGTTGCTTTACCTAGAAGTAAGATACATTTCCCTATCCCTGATTTATTTTTTCTTGGATGTATTTACTGGTTGGATCTAACGAACGAGTGAGCAAGTTGCGAAAGACTTGGATTTAAGTAGGGAGTTGTTACTTTGGTAAGTTTTTGAGGTTTTAGTTGATGAATTCTCATGGAATGGGCTGATAAGTGGTGTCTGATGTGATATCAGGCCGGCGAGTATTTATGCGTAAGTGAAAGAAAAATTTCGCGGGACTATATTGATGAGCATGAGGGAGGGGGGAAGTAAGTGGGAAAAGGGACTGAGGTTAACGGATAGTAGATTGGCATGCGGCTGTACGCTTCTTCTAGCCGGGTCAGTGGCTGACATTGTGGGGAGGAGAATCACTTTTTTGATTGGGACGCTGGTATGTTTTTCTTCTCTCCTGTGCGATAAATATATTTTTAATTTTATTGTATAGCTCTTCTCGGCCTTCACACTTGGCTGCGGCCTCTCAAACTCGTCTTCCAGTAAGCAATTCCACCCACCCTCGTTTATCTTCTCCTCGATACTACTATATACCCTAGCTCTTACTCCACCTCCGCCTCCACCTCATCTATTTACAGAAATATACCGAGTAATTTAACGACTAACGACTGACTGCCCGCAGTGCTCCTAGCCTTCAAAGCCCTGCAAGGAATATCCATTTCCCTCTGCCTCACAACAGCCGTTGGTATCCTCTCCTCGGCCTTCTCTGCAGGCACAACGCGCAACATAGCGTTTTCCGGCATGGGCGCCGCATCGCCCGTCGGGTACAGCGCCGGTCTTGTGCTCGGGGGTGTGTTTGTCGAGGGCCCCGGCTGGAGATGGAGTTTCTACCTAGCAGCTATTTTGAACGTAATTATTTTTGGGGCAGCGTTTTTGGGGGGTTCCTAATGATAGATTGGAGGTCGATGCTGATGTGGACGGGGTAAGAGGAAGGGGGGTTTGGGGCAGGTTGAGAGAGGAGGTCGATTGGGTGGGGGCTGGGGTGGCTACGGTGGGGATTAGTTTGGTTAGTTATGTTATGGCGTGAGTTCCCCCCCCTCTCTCTATCTTACCTTGAACTCGACATTTGGGGATGATCAAAAAATTAAACTGATATGTTGGAAATTAAGGGTACTCACGGGCAGTTCGGCGAGTATCAAGGAAGTGACGAATATTGTTCTTTTGACCATTGGATTATTACTTCTCCCAGCCTTTGTGTTCTGGATGAGCTTCCAGGAACGCAGGGGGAGGCCAGCCATCATTCCAAATTCGATTTGGAAACAGAGCGCGTTTACTACGAGTTGTATCTCAGTGTTTCTCACATGGGGAGCTTTCAACGCTTTTGGATACTCTGCAACGCTCTTGTAAATCTTCTATTGTTAATCTTAAATGTAACCTAAAACTAATCATCTCCTAGCTTTCAAGAAATACAAGTCCTCTCCGCCCTCCAAACATCCGTCCGTCTCCTCCCAACAGTCGTTTGCGGCATCCTCACCAATGTCGCCACTGGATTCCTCGTCAAAAACACCTCCGCCAATTACCTTGTCGCCGTATCGTCCATCTTCTCCGCAGTGGGTGCCCTGCTCATGGCTTTGGTAAAGCCAGATTGGACTTTCTGGGCCTGTGCATTCCCAGCTATCTTCCTGAGCCCCATGTCGTCTGATGGTATTCGTTTCTTTTCCTTTTCTCCTGCCCTTCTCCCTTTCACTACCACACAACACAGTAAGTTAAACTAATAACAAACAGTGCTCTACACAATCTCCAATCTAATAATCGCCGACGCCTTCCCAGCATCCAAACAAAGCTTGGCAGGCGGCGTCTTCAACACCGTCTCGCAAATCGGGAATTCGGTCGGCTTGACCGTCGGTGCTGTAATTGCTTCCTCGGTAAGTAGTGGGGAAGTCAGTATTGAGGCGATGGAGAAGGGGTATAAAGCTACATTTTATGCATGTTTTGCAGCAATGGTGCTGGTAGGAATAGTCAGTGGAGCGGGGTTGAGGAGGGCTGGTAAGGTGGGTTTAAAGAATGATTAGATTAGATTAGATCCAGCGCTGCGACTGTACTACACTTGCTCTTCGATGCACGGCATATGATTTTGGTGGTAAACGGACCGGGCGCCGAACGCCTGTGGATGGTGAACCGAGGGGAGCATTCTCCATGTCGTATTCTGGTCTCGCGGATCGATCAATATAAGCTGGTTGTGGCCGTATTGGTTCCGGCACTCGAAGCCCACGTGATGGTATATAAATGGGCTCCTCAGAGGTTTTGTCTGGCACGTTTATGTTCTTTGTTCGTTTTACCTTTTCGAACCACGCTTTGGCTTGTTTGCGGAAGCGCCAGAGGTAGATGAGCGTTCCGAAGAAGATCATGAGAACGAAGATCGAAGCGACTCCGATGCCGATTTCTAGGGTTGATATGGCGCGGTTTGATGGCTCGGGAGCATAGGGTGCGGTAGATGTCCGATTTGTGGATTCCACCCGAGGGGTTGTGTTCGTATTCGAATCCATTGTGCTTGAATGTTTGGCTTGAAGGACTGGGATAGTCGTGGTTGACTAATGTTAATTAGGTAATTATGGGGTGTATATTGTAGAGTAGTGAATCAAGACGCTGATCTAGAAGAATATATATCTGCGTTACAGGTCTGTTTTGAATTGAAAGGAAAGTTGTCTGTTGTTGAGACAATATTTATTCCGAGAACAAAGAGCATACTGGACCTTTGTCACTCTTCTTTCCGAGGATTGTATTTGAACAAAGTACTCGAAAGAATCCATCGACGTGTCCGAAGCAAAGATTGATGACCGTGGCACAAGGCACAAGGCAGAGGGGGTATGCAAATGGGAGTAGCATGTCTTAAATTGCCAGTCACGACTTGTTGTTATTGAAGTCAAAATTTACATTTCTATCATATCCTCGATTATCTCTTCTGGAAAATGTATCACGAGAATCTTGACGTGGAAATAATCCCATTGGACGCTCGATTCGACGCACATATAGAATCCATCGATGTGTAATTACCTGAGTACTTATTTATAAATCAAGTCGGCGAGTATAGTTAGTAGAATTCCGCAAAATATAGACGTCGTGTACTTGGAAACTGTCGTGCAATCCTCCTATCTTACAATCACGCGGACGGAAGTTGTTATTTGTTAGGAAAGCGAAACTTCAATTGCAGATTAATGTCACGTATCACCATGTTATCCATCATCATATTGCATCATATTAATGGAGAAGTACTTGAATTATATTGTACATACATCAAACAACTAGCTAAGGGGGCGAGGGGGGGGGCTGCCTTGCACTGACAGATCCTGGTGATCTGGTGGATATTTAATGCAATCGATATTCGTGATTAGTATTGATTGAATTTGATTATAAAAGATTCCCTGGGTTTTGCAGTGCGTACTATGCCTCGTCTTCTTATTGTTTAGACCCTCCTTGATCGATAATCATTCGCAAATAATCAAGAATGGGGAAGAGGTTTTATTCACGGATGCTGTTCATGCACGATTCTAAATTAATTAGCCACGGACGGTCAACCTCAACTAGAGAAAGGGGGAGATATTTATAACAGAGAATGGCATGGGCAGTACGTTGAGACTCCCCGTCTTAATTAATGGGCAAGAACTCTGTTGCTTGCTGCGAGGTCACAAAATAGGGAAGGGCGAAATGAGTTCAACATACATTAGCCGCGCGTGTGGCGGGTGGGAGCGGCGCTGGTTAGCTCGATTACTCATCGAAGTCTAACTTCAAATTTCACCTTCACTGATCATCATGCAGAAACAAAGGCTCTATGGAAGATTCTAACATTGAATAAAAGGCTAAATATATTCCAGATCCCCGGCTCCGCCCCTCTTTTTAATCTCGCCACCCGTCTTCGTACAATACTGTATCTGAACCCAGACACAGATGTTTCACCCAACAAAGATCCCAGGCTAGGAAAACCCGAGACTCATATGCCCCGTTGTCGAGGGTGTATAGACACACCAATCCAAATAGACCGCATCAGGAAGATACAGTCTTTCGGAATCAGTGTCAATAGTCAGGTCCAGGTGATTCCGAAGGGTCCATGCCCCGAGAACCATCCAACCCATTAGTCATGTTCGTGTCGACTGGGTCGTTTGGTAACGGGGGCGATGGCCCAGCAGCGGCTGAAGCTGCATTTCCCTGACGTGGAGGGTTGTCTCGTCGCATACCACCACGAGAGGAGTTTCCGCTAGGTCTGATAGACCTGTCTGGAGCATTATCTCGTCGCGGATTGCCACCAAAGGGGATTCCACCGGGTGTGGACGTGTTTGGGGCAGTGTCTCGTCGCATGCCACCACGAGAGTAGTTTCCACCGAGTCTGGCAGACCTGTCTGGAGCATTGTCTCGTCGCGGACCGCCAAAGGGGAGTCCACCGGGTGTGGACATGTTTGGGGTATTGGTGTCTCGCATACCACGATAGTAGTCTCCAGTAGGTCTGGAAGACCGGCTTGGAGCGTTTGGCCCTCTTTGATAACCCTCTGGGTTGGGAAATTGCGGCTCATACGACGACACTTCGGGATGCGCGTCCCCCTGGATTACTCTCCTTACAATACGCTCAAGCATTTGCTCTAATGAACGTTGTAGAGGACCCATGTCTTCTCGAGAATGAGCCTGGAGATTGTGTGTTGGTGGTGGAGATGGCGGACCTCGTTCCTCAGACTGCCGTGGGAATCTGAAGTCGAAATTCGACGAGGGTGGGGCTGGACAATGATTAGGTTGAAGTGGTGCTGCTCCTGAATTTGAGCCTATGAACGGCTGTCGATTGGAAGTGGACATCCCGCCTCCACCACGCCCGCCACGGCCACCACCATGGCCTCGTCCTCGATCAAACCATGACTGATTATGTCGTCCGCCATTGCCAGCAGGAGTCGACGGCATGCGCGCGCGCTTATCCTGGTGGAAAGTTGCGTCGGCAAGCTCTTGATACTGTTGACGTTGTGTATCATTAGCCGCGGCGTTGTGAGTGGCTGTCTGCTGCTCATCAACATGTTGACCCTTCCGCTTCTTCTTGTTCGATCCTTGTGGTGCTGTAGGCGCCACTTGATCCTGGACGGGTAGTCCAGAAACGAGAGCAGGGAGATGCGCAGCGGATTCACGATCACCTTCTTTCACCATCCGATTGCCAATCTCTGTCTTCCACTTTTCGCTATCCCAAGTAGGATCACTTATGATTTGATCCCATGATTGAACACCTTCAGTGAAACCGTCGTGTGCAAACTGGGGAGTTTGGGGAAACATCATACCAGAGGCCTTTTCCTGTTCGAACTTCTCGGGGAGGATGTCCCAAAGATTCCAAGGTTGGCGGATTGGAGCTTTTCCGGCTCGTTTTCTGACCAATCCCTGGTGGGCGATCCTTCGAGACAGAGTACCTTCTTTGACCCGCGGACAATCCTCGACGAGGTGGTCCCAGTCTACACAGAAAGGACAGAGTTCCAAGAAACCATCGACGAGCCTAGCGTTGCACTCCTCTTGTGCATGACCCCGTTGCTCACAATTGGGGCAAGTCATATCCTCGCGAGGTCCCCGGCGTATGCCTTGGAGATTCCTGGATACCTTCTTTTTCTTGGAGGGTTTCTCAACCTCATTGGAGCCGTCGGCACCTGCCATGGGTGAATCCTCTATAAGTCCGTCACCGAGAAGTTCAGCCAGAGTGGTGTCTGGTCCCAGCTCCAGTGCACTCTCTCGCATCCTGGATAGCATAGATCGGATGCCCGGCAGTGTGCTCAGGTTGTTCCGCATGAAATTCGTCATATGCTGAATGGCATCCTCGTCGGACGTCTCTGTGACATCGTCGTCCTGGCCGGCAGCAGGGTGCTGTCGGACGGCTTCATCGCGGGGAAGTTCCTGCGCCTCTTCCTCTTCTTGCTTCGGATCTTCTTGCTTAAGGTCTTCTTGTTTGACATCGTTAGCCATGATTGTTTTGCGATAGTATCTCGCAAAAGAACCGTCGCGTTTGAAGGTTTGCTGTCGTGGGAATTCTAAAAGTGAATAGGCACTGCCGCACTCATAGAAGCTAATACGATCTAGCCTAAACTGGTGCTAAGCCTAATTTGGATAGATCGCACTAATGCACAAATTGATCAAAACAAATGTCGCGAACTTTGAAGTTCATTTTGTTCAAGTACCGACCTACACATCGCATACTACCAACACCAACACACCAACATGGCGCACAACGTACCTAACGAACCACCACCTTGGTGGTATCAACCAAGAATACCATCTCTGCGCGCTCGTATACGCGAAGAGGGTTTAGATGAGGACAGGTTCTCGGGCTGGCTGAACTTCTATTTCCGCGACGCGGGAAGAATGTGGCCCAACCAAGCGCAATGCCAGCAATGGTATGCCGAGAGCCAGGCCTTCGAGCTGTTCTGTAAGTTTAGACACGATCGGCTTCCATAGAACGCATTTGCTAACAGTGTGTAGGGAGAGTTCCCAGTCCAATTGCTCCTCCGCCGTTTGTCGAAGACTTCGACCGCGCGTACGAGGACGTTGTGGCTGAATGGGATTACTTGGAATTCACCAACCACTGGTCAGATGGAAGAGGAACATTTTTCAATGGCCCTCCTCCACCTCCAAACGTTTATTCATTTCCAGTCCAGCAAAACAGTGCAGACCTCCCACAGAGGTCCAACACTGTGAACGAGGGTCTCGCATTCAGACCGAGAGGAGGAGGACAGAGAGGAGGAAGAGGAAGAGGAGGTATGAGAGGCAATGCTTCTCACCAACCTCAACCTCAGCGGAACAATGGCAATCATGTGGTGGCGGAGGCTAGCAGTGCTTCACAAGTTCCAGCCCCCAGAGCCAACAATAGAAATGGAGATACGATCGTCCAAAACCAAACTCCTTCGGATGGCAATGGGGTCGCTTCCCAGACTTCAGCCTCCGAGACTCCTGCCAGCACCGTTGACATCTAGACTTAGAGGACATTCAAGCCTCAACCAGGACTTCCGTCAAGGGCTGAGATCCGAGGAGACAAGGCCGCGTCTACGAACGGCTCGTCTGCCGAGCAAAAGAAGGACAAGCTCCCCAACTCAGACAACACCGCGTCTACGACCTGTTTGTCTACTGAGGGTAAAAAGAAGGATGAGCTCCCTAGCAAAAACAAGACCGCGTCTATGACCGGCTCATCTGAGGGTGACAAGAAGGCGAAAAAGACGAAAAAAGACAGACGAGGAAAAGCTGGAGGTCCTCGCGGCTGCTCGCAAGACTGGGCTTCAGAAGCTTGTGACATGTGTTAAAATGTATCCCAACAGGTTCTTAAGCCAAGATATCGTCAGAACCAATCTCTATGATCACGTCAAGGAGATTGGGTGGAGAAAGGAGACTTCGCCTTAGAGCGAAGCAGTGGTTGATTCTGAAGGTGAGCCCCTTGCTACGCTGGAGGAGCTGATAAAGATACACAGTTGGCCAACTGTGTACAACCAATAGAATTACTCTGAAGTCGTCGACTTCGAGGATTCAAATGCAGTAGTGCAGCGCAAGGGGATGTTGAAACTCCTGAAGCTGCCACGCCACTGGCCGTTCCTGAACGCCGGTCTCTCAGAAGTAGTCGAGTGCAAAGGCCTCGCTAATAGTGTAAGGCTTGCATCTGAGCTTACAGATATGGAGCGTTTTCCCAGGAAGAATATGGCCGACGCCGCTAAACCTTCAACGAAGGTAGAGGCCAACAAGGAAGAAACGCCCCTTAGCGGCATCTGCTGCTGCACAGGATAGCACAGAGAGCGGTCCAACGGACAAAGCTTCCGAGGAAAAGGGTGAGAGTGCAGTCCAACGGGCGAGACTCTGTCGCTGAAGTGGCAGCTCCGGCATCCCAGTCGGAGGCTGAGGTGACTTCTTCCATCTCTGAAAAGCAAAACCCGATGCGTGATGCTGCTCAAGAGTCCGAAAGCGATGGCTAAAACAAGGAGGGCGGGCGGAACCAAGTGATGATACCATCGTCCTGTTCTGCTAGCTCTCCCTTTCCACGCCAACTGATACTCCAATTTAGTGGGATTGTTTTGCCCTGTGCTCCTGTCTGCCCCTTCCCCACCCCCCCTCTCCTTAGCGGGTAGTTGTTTGATATGTGTATAAGATAATTGATGCAATTTTGCCAAAAAGTGATGCTATATGGTGATGCACAACGTGATGATATGTGATCTCTAACTGCAATTGGAATTTCGCTTTGTTGATAGTTACCTTTTTTCTGCTTAAAGAGATTACTAACCGGCGGGTAGATAACGTGAGAGGATTGCATTCTAGATTCTAGGTAAGCAATAACGATATTCTGCGGATATCTAATGACAATTATATCTCGGGGATCTCGTCTTGAGCACCCTCTTGGTGACGACCACCTTTTCTAGTGTTGAGAGGATTGCAAAGATTGACTGCGAATGGATTATTTGGGGACGGTAGATATAAACTGCGACAACTGACATCAAACGGCTAGAAAACTCAAGTATAAGGCATTGCTGGATATACCGAGAATAAATTTGTAGACGTAGAGTGCCAGAGATCGTTAGATACCCAATGCCTGATACCAGTGAAGGAGAAGGACAAGTCGGGTAATATGAAATCCGACAAGCACTACGTAGCAAAAGACATGAATCTCTAGCCAGTTCCAGGAATTATTCTCGCCCATTCTACAACTTCGCACGAATCGGCTTCTCCTCCTTCTCCTCCGTCTCTGAGGCCTCCTCAGCTAGCCGTGCTTCCGCAACAGCAGCCGCGTCCTTCCATGACTGCAGGCGTTTGTCCAGTGTAGCAGAAAATCCACTGAGCCATTCAGGGTTCCATTTGGGCAGAATACGCCCAGGAACTCCAGGACTCGGGTCTCCAGCAAAGGCCCTAAGCGCCTCGAAATATTCCTCAAATCTAGGAGCAAGCTTGTAGAAGTGAACACCATCACCAGAAATGGCTAAACGGTCCTGCTCCCAACGTTTTTGGACGTCGAGGGATGGCAATGAAGCTCGTCCAGCAAAGAATCGAGAGATTGCCACGGCTTGCCACTCGAAGACACGGAACGTAAAGCCACCTGCAGTCTGCATAATGTTGTTAACATTTGTCTCCGAGATTCCATCAAATGTGAGTGCTTACCCCTCCTATGAATGTGAGTGTTGGATCCGCTTGATTGAATATATGCAAGTAAAGTCCTGGTATCCTCCGGTTGACAACCTTGACCGAAGGAAGGAAAGGTAGACTGAAGCTGTAACCAGTGGCGAAGATGATGTGATCTACATCTTCAAGCTTGCTTCCGTCCGAAAAGAAGACTGTTCGATTCCTGGCTGAAACTTGAGTGATGACCGGCTTGCGCACAATTTCGGGGTGTGTGAAGGGGATGAAGCCGAAGACAGGATTTGCTGCTCTGAGCGATGCATACACAGGAACCTTGACAACACTCAAAATATCGTGGACGATATCAAACGATGATACCGAAGCACCCACAATAATGACTTTCTGGATATTATAAGTTAGTTTCACGAATCAAGATCGACGCGCGGAAATCTAGTCGTCTCACCTTGCCACGATAGTCCTCTGGATTTCGGTACTGCTTACTATGCAATACCAAACCTGGAATCTTCTCATTCAGCTCAACCAGACCAGGAATGTCCGGTATAAATGGCACATTATAATGTCCTGATGCAACTACAATTGCATCGAATCTCTCCTGCCACCAAAAGTCCTTTTCGTCCGCTCCTTTGGTTTCCTTGCGAAGAGTCAAGACCCATTCATCCCCAACTTTCTCGGCAAGTTCAACTGTAGTGCTAAATTCAACAAAATCTCTATACCCATTCCGGTTAAAGAGGGCTTCGATCCACTTCCGCACAGTTTCACGATGCCGAAATGGTGATTCGGGTCCGAATTGAGCTCGTGACCGCTTGGAGATGATATCTGGGAATGGTTCTTGGGTGAAGCTCATTACGCTTAGTCCGATATTACTTTCGAGATGTTCATGCATAGGCGTATCTGAGAACCGGAATTGATGGCTGTTCACTTGGGTGGATTTGGGTGTCTGAGCTGGAAGTTGTAGGGGAATCGGGACTTGGACGTCGCCATTTTGCGGCTGCTTGATGAGCTCTTGAAGCAAGGGTATCTTGGGCTCCAGCTCGGGAGTGAAGACCCTGAGATTATGTATTTAGTAACGTCTGCCACATTGGTTGAGATGTAGTCTACTCACCAAGTACCACCAGCCTGATTTTTCCTCTCGAATACACGGATAACATCGAAAGCTTGTTCTTTTGCTAGTGCATCAACCGCAATCCCACCTGATGGCCCCGCGCCAATGACGGCAACCCTCTTGATCTTGGTAGCCATTTAGAGAATTGGTGGAAAACAATGCCAAGAAGAATTTGTTACTGTTATGTGTGGAAAGGATTCCTCGTTCGCGACTGCCGAACGCGAGGGCTCCGCAAATTATATATCAGAATTCGCCCAACTCATTCGCTATCACTGACAAGGTCCATTCTTGATATGGTTTTATTTGTTGGGAATTGATTCGATACTTGATATTCAAACCAGCGGATGCATGTATCACACCAAAGTTCTCGTTCATGTCGCCATTATAGGACCGCAGTATGTCGCCCCATAATTATTGCTTACTGTGCCAACTTGACTGGGCGGTTGGACGACCGGGCGAATACTGGGCAATAAAGGTTCCACTATGCAATCAAATCTATTTATACTATCGTAGCAGTACTGCCATAGTACTTTTGTGACATTATTACTCGTGAATCCATCGTAACTTCAAATCGATCATTAACTCCCAGCAACCCAATTCATCCATTTGTATAACTTCCATAGACTCGAGAAAATCCAAATTCTGCATAGCCTGCAAGTGGCCACATACTCGAGAAAGAAAAAGAAAGAAAATACAGAAATCAGATACGCTTTGTTGAATTGCCCGCACGGCTGATCATTCTCGTCCGCCTACCTTTGTAGATGACTACTGACTGAGAAATGAGGATCACAGTGGGCAGTAACTTAGGCCTCGACACTCTCGTCGATTACATCTTCCAGCTCGCTGTCATAATCGCTTTCAGAATTGTAGTTGGAGGAAGAGTTGTCGAAATCATTTGAGCCGTCTTCAAGATTCCCTCCTGGATGAACTTCGAATACTCTCATCTTGTTCCATTCTTCCATCGCTCTATCCCTATGTTTCTGGAGCAGCGAGATAACCCCTAAACTTGAATCTACAAGTTTTCTTTTGGCGTATTGTAAAGCTGAAACATATCGCTTTTCTAAAGGCAGGTCACAATCGGCACCAGCATTGAGTAACAACTGTACCATGTCCAGCCGACCATATTTAGCCGCACTTTCGATTGCTGTATTGCCAAACTGGCCCGAGCTTGGAGCATTCACCTCTGCACCGCAAGAGAAGAGAAGCTGAGCAATCTTGATGTGGCCTTTCTCTGAGGCAAACTGAAGAGCTGTTTTGCCAGTCACCCCCGAGCCTGGAGCATTCACCTCTGCACCTTTAGAGAGGAGAAGCTGGGCCATCTTGATCAGGCCACCCCATGAGGCAAGCTGAAGAGCTGTGCACCCATTCACCTGCGAGCCTCGAGCATTCACCTCTGCACCTTTAGAGAGGAGAAGCTGAGCAATCTTGATGTGGCCTCTCTGTGAGGCAAACTGAAGAGCTGTCCCGCCATATCTTCTTGATGCTGGTGCATTGATCTCAGCATGGTGATCCAACAGAATCATTACTATGTCCAAATTGCCCGACTTAGAAGCAGCTTGCAGAGCTGTTCGACCATCATCCTCGCCAGCAGGATCATTTACGTTTGCCCCTAAAGTCAAAAGGCGTAGTACTATTTTTTCTTTCGCAGGAACTTTAGCGTATTCATCGTAGCCGGCTGCTATCTGTAACGCAGTCTTCCCAGATTCAATGGCTGGGGGCGGCGCACTGACGTCAGCACCACGACTTATGAAAAGCTCAAAGAGATCTAATAACGGCAGACTATCAACGTCACCAACATATTCAGTGTGAAGCAAAAATAGGTGCTGAATATGAAGCAAAAATAGTTGCAATGGAGTGTGGGCGTCCAGGGATGTGGGGTTAATATCTGCGCCTCTGTCTAGCAGCAAAGATACCAAGTCGAAGTCTTGTTGACAGGCAGCAATGTGCAATGCTGTTGGCACGCTATAATCACCAAAGACTGTTTCGAGTTCCGCCACTGTCGATACCAAGTCAACTTCTACCCCGGCATCCAGCAGGATTTCCACGAAATCGGTCCTTCGGCGGCAAACCGCTTCGTGGAGAACTGGCACCAGCGTGTCGATATAATTCTGTTCACTGAAGTTCTTGACTTGTCCTACCAAATGTCTGAAAAGGCCAGAATCAATTTTTTCAGAAGCTATCGCCCAGTGTAGAATTGTAGCCCTGGTAGCCCCTGTCGGATATTCATTTTTCAAGCCGGTGAAGCTTGTCTCTTTGTACCAATCGCCGTATTCAATAGGCACCATATCGATCTCTGTTCCCATTTGCAGCAGGTGATAGATATTTGCGACATCGCCTCGCGTAATCGCCTGCACAAGCTGAACTTTCATGTACCCAAGTCTGACTGAATCTTGATGCCTGATCTCATCGTTTGCGCCTGCAAGCAGCAAACAAGAAACGATCCCAGTCCCGTTTTTGCGTGCCCTTGCAGCCTCAAGTGCTGTTGTTCCGTGATAATCGAAGGCAAGGGCGTTTGGATTAGCCCCAAACCTTAGTAAGACGTTGAGCATAGCAATATTGTCGGTCTCAACTGCTCTTAGCAGTGCCGTACGTGGATACTCGGATGAACATGTTCCTGGAGCATCGACTGTGGCTCCTAGTTGAAGAAGGAGCTCCACTATGTTGTTAAAGCTAGCATCTACTGCTGCATAGAGAGCTGTCTTTCCGTACTCGCCATGTGCGGGCTCATTGATTGCTGAGCCAGCTTGGAGAAGCAACTCCACCATTTCGATGTACCCTCTAGCAGCAGCAACCTGAAGTGCTGTTCCAACGATACGAGGACTATCAAATGTATCGGACGTCGTGCGAAACCTATGACTATCACCGACTGCATTAACATCTGCGCCATGGTCTAGAAGCAAGCGAAGAAGATTGACTTGACCAGTAGTCACGGCCATTTCTAAAGACTCCCTATTCCCAGGATTGACGTCTGCTCCAACACTCAGCAAGTACTGGGTGAGTTCATGGTCGCCTCTGGAAATCGCACTCGTAAGTGCGAAACTGTTGCTATCCGGATACGCATGGATGATCTTCCCACATACATCGGCACCCACGTCCACCAGGACTCGAGCAATTTCCACCGAAAACTTTCTCCCAGCTAGAGCTCCCCTCCAGGAAAACCAGTCAGAAACACCAGACAGATCATATCTGATTCCACCCAAACCCAGGATAAGTTTAACGATTTCTACATTGCCTGCAACAATAGCTTCCTTAAGAGCCTTATCTGAAGTACGAACAAAGTCCTGTAGTCCAACGTCTAGATCTAACAGATCCGCTACGAAGCGAATCGAGCTAATCTTGATACCGTATAAAAATAACGCGCACTGGAATGCCTGAAGAGTTGGAAGTTTCATTCGTAAAACATTTCCAAGGGCGTCGAAAGGAATGGTCTTGACTATCCAATCTATGATAAAACCAGATTGATAATGACCAACCAGACTATTGGAATATAGATAAACCACAATCTCTAGAAGGCAAAGAGCTGCGTTAAGTTGTGGTGGACCTAGGAGGGTCTCCATGACGAATTGGCGTTCTCCCGAATACCTCTCGGGCATATTTTCCAACAGCATTGGAAGCACCTCTTGAAGCCGTTTATTGGCTTCCAGTTGGTCTTGGTTTCCTGCCTGTGGTATCAACAATTTGGCAAAAGATTGGTAGAAATGACCGATGCCTTTTTGTTTCGAAGTCTGTTCTATTAAACCCTCGGACTCGAAATTATCGCATCCGTAATCCAAGCTCCATTCAGACTCCGCGATGTCTAGCAAAAATAGAGGGTTGGAGGGAACTATGGATGGGGATGGAATTTGGTCAAAGAACTTGCCCTTAAGTGATGTATCGGCTAGTAGATGTTAGTAAAGCTTGATGTGAAGCCAAATTGCCATACAAACGACTCACCAAGGTTTAAAGACCTAAACAGGTCTTGGAATTCATAATATGGAAGTTTATCTCCTCCGTTTGCTAATAGACCCGTAGCCGAAAAATACTGCTGAAAGGATTGTTCCCGCACCGACCGGTGTTGTACTATTATGTTAGGAAGGCCTAAAGTTCTGCAGTGGGTGGATTACCTGAGATGCGTTGGACCTTGCAGCCTGAGGGCTCGATATCTATTTGCGAGCTTCGTTTCCGATTTATCTGAACCAAAGCAGAGGTACTTGTGGAGATACGCGGCATATTGGTTTTGAAGTTCGCAGAGGGTGTTGAAGGAGGAGTTCGAATTTGAATGTCTGGGATAGGTGGGGGTGTGTTTGGAACTGGTGTTCTAGAGATTAGATGGACCCATCATGCAAGCCTGTCTATCATGAACTTACCTTGAGCAAGCTGAGAGGATAGTAGGACGTTCCTCGAGATTTCCTTTCTGACTTTTGCGTCAGGAACCAGGACGTTGTTAAGGTAGACCTCGCTCTTTCGGCCTTGGTCATGTCGCCGCACGATCGTCTTGTTGACGCTTCGCCATTCGGCGGCAGCGATGTTTTTCCTCCATCCCCAATTCTTGAATTGGGCTACGTATTGGTTCTTGCTATTGTTGTGGTCAGTGTACAACTCCTTCGCCCTCTAAATTGCGCAATCGAAGTGCTACTTACGAAGCGTTAAAGTTATGAAGACTTTTCATCTCCGCCTGAACTTCTTCATATGTCTTGTTTTGAGATATCCACAGCGCTTTCAGGATATCCTGGTAGGGTTCCCAAGGCAAGGCCATGCTTTCTTCAGGTTCTTGGTGCGAAGAGGTCTGAGCAAGAATAGACGAGCCAGCAAATAAGTAAAGACGAGCAGATATCTGATGGATTCTCAACGGGTCGATGGTATTTATTGTCCGAGGGGAAGTTTGTAGAATGATAATAAAGGGCGGGGGGGAAGATGGCAACATGATGTAGCCTCACACAAGCTGAAAATGAAAGGCCGTTGGCAGCCGCGATGTCACTCTGTGGTTGCATTTTGTCTCGTAATGATTGGCCGATGCCAGAATTTGCGTGCAGATCCCCTAGTTCAGAACGCCCCGACTCAGCCTCCAGGCCCGATTCCCGCATGGGAAGTGGGCTGTGACAGAAATCTGATGATTGGATCCTTCCGATATATTCCCTGTTGACACAGGACGATTGACGACGGGGTCAGGTTTCTGAGCTCACTCACTCTACATTTGGAGACCTGTAATTGGAGGGTTCCATAATTTGGCAACACAAGGCAAAAAATACAAGCGAGTCCTCGAGACTAAGTTCACGGTCGTCAGACTTATAAGCTATGTTGATTGGATCTCTCCGAAATTTTCCCTGTCAAAACAGGAGGATTGACTACGGGGTCAGGCTTCTGGGCTCGCTCTACATCCGGAGACCTGTAATTGGAAGATTCCATAATTTGGTAACACACGGTGGATACGACAAGCGAGTCCTTGAAGATAATGTCACAGGGAGACTTATTACTTATAAGCCCAAGTCGACCGCAAAGAAATGAAATGTATATGTAGCTATCCAAAAGCAAGCAAAGAAACGACTGGAAATGGCAGTCTCAACGGAAGCACTCGTAGGGATTTTGACTTTAATAGTCACCCTTCCTCCAACGCTCCTGCTAGTTTGGCAATACCTGCAGCGGGGAGCGCTTTCCCAGAGAGGCATGAGTATGTCAACACCACCACCACCAGCTTTTTCTCTTTCCACCACCACGCTTTTCTCCTAAAGAACCAAATAAAACACCGCTAATCAGGCTACAGCACACAACGGAGAGGGACAACTTCCTGGCTTCTTTTCCCCTTTCCATATCTACCATCACCACCAGGTGGTCCTCATGACCGAGCCGAATACAATATGGACGCCCTCAAATCTAAGGTGAGATTGAACCAGCAATTGTATTCTGAACTTGGAACTGACGATGACTTGCCCAGAGAACCGATAGCGAATCAGGAAAATACGCACCGAGACTTTCGACGATAGCTTTGCTAGCATTTCTCCAGCAATAATGGGATAATGGAATGATATTCGCAGGCGTCGGGAAAGGCACGGAATCTAAACGACTGGATGAGCATTATATGCAGGAGGAAAAGAAGGACGTTTGGGAGTTTTGGGCATCTCTGTGAGGTCATGTGACGTGCAAAAGTCTGGCTCTCTCAGAAAAGCGCCTTGCTACTTAACGCTATTTACATAGACTGTGGACTTGGAGTTTTGATGTAGGCACTTGCCGGTGTGAAGTTCAAGGGATATCAGTGCATTTTATATTAATCCCTTGCCCCACCACCATAGATGTAGGATCTAGCTTTACATGTAAACATAGTAGAGCTTATTGTAACAATTACAAGAAATAATGGCCACGATTTTTATGTAGGCGTACCTAGTTGCACACTGTGTCTGAGAGAGGCAGCCACTGAGCCTTTCAGGGTAGTGTGTGAAGGCAAATAAGAAAACAAATTACAAAACACGTGCATGCTAAAAGCATCGAGCTACCGAAACAGACTAAACAATACAGATACAAGCAAACAAAAGATCAACGAGGAAACGGTCGTTGAACGTAGATGTATTACTCGATAATCTGCTAGTAAATGAATTGAAGAGTAAAGAGCGAGTCGTGTGACTATCGGGTCACATGCTTCATAATAGGAAGGTACCACCAGAACAAAAGAATGGAAAGCAATGTCAGCGTCTGCCCGCCATATTATTACGAGAATAAGAAATTGCAAATGAAAAGCCACGAGCGCAGAAATCAACTGCTTGAAAAATCCAAGCCTTTACTCCTAGGGTGTTCTTCAAATCAGGCAAATATAAAGGGTATTTTAACACCAAGATAGTACCTTACATACCTTAATTTCTACCCACTTTCTTACATATAGGAAAGAAGCATATTCCGATAAAAGTAAAAAGAAGTTCAGTAGAATAATTACAATAACGATACAATTCAGGATCCATACCACCAGTCCACTGCTCGCCCCACGATGCACTAGCAAGGGACGAAGACAAGATATTAAAAGGAGAAAAACAATAGAAAGAAATGCGATTACATGATTATTATTACACTTCTATATACTTATCTCACTCCTCTCCGGAGTATTATTGCATAAACCCAAAATATACACCAAAACTTCAAAAATAAAAACCAAAAACACAACGCTCCGAGCCTCCAAACGCCTCTCATCACAATCGCAAACTTCGTTTCCAAAAACACACCTCACCAATTAATTAACCTTCTTACTGGCCGCAGCAGAAGTAAACTCCAAGCCCCCCGTCAAATTCCCATACGACGCGGCCCAATAATCAACAAAATAATTACTCCTCGGCAACCAAGGCTTCTTATCCCCCGCACTCGGCAAATCCCCCTTTGCTTTTTCCACATACGTGCTATTCAAATTAAGCAAATTTTGCTTCTTCATCCCCAAATCCCCAACCCTCGGCATAGCACTACTGAAACCATTCTTGCGCATGTATTTTAGTAATCGTATAACGAGTTTCGCGGCCGCGTCTGCGCCTAGCGTCCAAGATGCATTCGCGTACCCGATCACGAGAGCTGCGTTGGGGACGTCGGATAGCATGGTGGAATTCCAGGCGAATGTCGAGGGGAGAGACAGCGGGGTGCCATCGCGGGAGAGGGTAGCCCCGCCGGCGAGTTGCATTTTCAGGCCGGTGGCTGTGATGATTATGTCTGCGTCGATGACCTTACCTCCCACCGTCTCAATCCCAGTCTCCGTAACCCTTTCAATAGTATCCGTCACCACATCCGAACTCCCGTTGCGAAGCGATTCATAGAAATCGCCATCGGGACAGACGCATAGACGCTGTTCCCAGGGATTGTAGCGCGGGTTGAAGTCGGGGTCGATGGACATTGAGGGTGGGAGTTCGGCTTTCACGCGTTTGTGGATTATTCTCCGCGCGGCTTCTGGGAACGCGCTACAGAATTTGGAGAAGAGGAAGGGTAGGACAAGGAATCTGTAGCGCACGATGCGGCTTGCGATCCAGCTGGGGAAGACTTTGCGGAGGAATGTTCCTACAGGGTCGACGGATGGTCTGCTTAGGATGTATGTTGGGGATCGTTGAAGCATTGTTACATGCTTGGCGGTTTGGGCGAGGATTGGGAGGAGCGTAACTGCAGTAGCCCCGCTACCGATAATAACGATCTGCTTTTTGGAGTAGTCCAGATCTTCTGGCCAGAACTGAGGGTGTATTCTTGTGCCCTTGAAGTTCTCGATTCCGGGTATGGTGGTCTTCAGCGGCTCATTATAATCGTAGTAGCCAGTGCTAAAGATAATGAAACGAGCTTTGTAAAGCTTCTCCTCTCCATTACTATCAACCAACATATTCCAGTTCTGCTCCTCGGTAGACCAGTCTGCAGAAAGCATCTTATTCCCAAATCTAATCTTCTTATCAATGCCGAACTCCTCAGCGGATTCTCGAATGTAATTCCGTATCGCCTCTCCTGCAGCAATCGCTCTGTCTTCCATCCACGGACGCCATGGGAATCCGAATGTGTGTAGGTCTGAATCCGATCGAATGCCTGGGTAGCGGAAGAGATCCCACGTCCCCCCAATTGCGTCGCGGGACTCGAGGACTGTGTAGGTGTATCCCGGAAGCTCAGTCTGGATTCGATATGCAGAATTGATGCCAGAGAGACCGGCGCCAACTATCATGACATCGAAGCTCTCGCTAGCAGTCGCAATGGAACCCATATTGTTTCTTTGGAAAGACTTCGGGAGCAAGAATAACAATACGATAATAATCAAGTTGTCGCAAGAAAGAAAACAGAAAGGACGTGGTCTATCTATTCCCAAAACTCCAAAAAGCTACCGTAGTCAAAGAGAGTTCGAATAGCGGAGAGGCCTCGGTTCTTCATCAAAAGAGGAGAGGGTTTCAATTCACGGCGCCAAGGGAAATGATGATATGCAAGTCGCGATAAGGATAGTGAACTTTCTTCAGCTACACAAGGACACGAGACACGGTAACACGCCACCGCGTCTTAAGCCGAGGCTTAAGATGAAAGCCCCACTAGACTCGGTAGGGAATGGAGATTACTTCGGATTTAGCTGAAGCTGTCGGATATATACACGTGACCAAGCCCTTCTTCTCACTTTAGATATCAATTATCTCAGTAGGTCTAACTGGTCATTGATGGTGTTGCAGGATTGTATTAATTCCCGCTTCAGTGACCTCTACGGCGTTGTAGGTTTTCTTCATCTCTTATTATTTACAGAAGCGTCTCCCCCTTCATCTAAAATTGTAACACCAGCTCCTTCAATTTCTGAAAGTTAGGGGTTCCGAGCCCAGTCACAGGATCCCACCCTACAGTCGAATTCCAACTCGCATACGGGATGATACTGGCACCTGGTACAGTCGCCCCAGTCTGTCCGTTGATGCCAGTGCAACCAACTGATCCACCCCCCGTGATATCGTTCAAGGTCTTGACACCAATGTCATATAAAAGGGGGTTGATGAAGCCTAGAGCGTTTTTGCCGGCACGAAGACGGGCATCGTTCAGGAGACCGATAATGCCTGCTACGACAGGAGCAGCGGCGGAAGTTCCACCTGATGGCGAAGGCGTACCATCGTAAATGACGTTGTAGTCAGGGGTTAAAGAGTGAGCCGAGATATCAGGGAAACCGCGGCCTTTGAAATTTGTAAACGGTTCGTAGTAACTCTTGGTCGCATTCGATATGTGGTTGTTGAGGTAGTCCTGGACTGCACCTTCTTGATACCAGGCCCTCGAGAAGTAGTTGCTGAAGCCGCCAGAGCCGGCATCCCAAGCGACTTCTGGAGTCACGGCTTGTGTGCCTCCAACTGAGAGGAGATAAGGGCAGGTACCTATACGTCAAGATCTCGAAGTCAGTATTGTCTGATATGGTAGATTTGGGAGCTGGAATAATATTCTATGAACATTGAGACAATGTTTCTAGAGTCGACTCCGCTGATCAGATGCTCAAGGCATAGAAAATTTCTGAAAATGACATACCTGGGAATGTAGGCGTGAATTGTGGAGTCTTCTTTCCATCGTTAGACTGGCAAGGGGACCCTACGCCGGTATCACCGGAAGATTCGAGAACAGTGATACCACGCAGACCGAGCATGCCGATCATGTTGCAGGCACGGATTGCGTATGATTTTGGAACTGTCTGCTCATCATCACCGTAGGAGTTAGAGATGACCTGAGGAAGGTCGCAATTCTTTTGTTTGAGCAGGTATTGATAGTAAGGGATGTAGGGTTCATTCTCGTTATCTGCTGCCGTGGGTTCATCCAAATTAGGAACAAATGGAGGTGAACCACCTGTGATGAATTCCACGACAGGTAGAGGATGGCTAACACCAATGATGTTCTGTACGTCGAGGTTAGCTTCGCCGATTTGAGCCGTTGTCGTATTTTGATCGTTTGTTGCGTTGTTGATGAGAACCACCGAAAAGTTCTGCGTAGGGATGTTGTAGAGCTTCTCGTATGCGAAGAGGTCTGCGTAGAGAGCAGACTGGTTCAAGAAGCTGCCGAATCCAACCACACTTCCTGAATTCGCATCCGGGGTGTAATTGCCCACACTGTATAGTTCCTTGATACATGATGGAGTGATTGATGTCTGGCAGGAAGCTGCAATGTCGCGCTTGCTGGGCGCATCCTTCTTCGTCTTTGTGAATTCCGGCTTGGCGTATCTCGGCATGTTAGCAGCGGTCTTCCCTAGATACGTGGTTGGCGTGACTAATCGTGGTCAGTGTTACACATTCAAGGGTAGAAGGCGGGGCATTTCGGGAGTCTGCAGGTTTGTGCCAGGAGAAGCATGTCTCAACCTCAACGCCTTGAAAGCAGATTGCATTTAGAGAGGAATTGAGCCACATACTCAAGTCCACGTAGGAGCCAATATCATCAGGAACAGAATACTGCGTGGTTCGTATCTTCTGAACACCACTGTTCGAGTAGGTCTTGAAAGTTGTGTTGAGCAGCTCATTAGCCTTTGACACGGTCGTGGCAACGTGACCCAATGTCCATCACTCTGTACCTGGCCAACACCAGCATTCGTAAGCCACGATTGGACTGCCGTATTTGCCTCTTCGGTGGGGGCGAAGAGAGAGTTCACGTCGTCGACGTCGAGATGCTGTCCGTACTCGGCATTCCCGGGCGTTGAAACAGCGAGCAATTTGGATTCCAATTGATCGATATTTTGCTGTGCCAGACCAACTGACAAAGTCAAGATTTGATCGTCGGCTGGTGTTGCGACTTCACTCCATCCAAGGGGGAGGGCAGCAAGTTGCTCGTGAACAGCAGCGAGGGTGGGAGACAGCAATGCTGCGAATACTGCGATATTGGAAAGCATGGTGAGGCTCGTCGAGGTGCTGAGAAGGGAATTGATGCTCGACAAGAGTGAGGAGGGGGGGAAAGAGAAGACAGGGAGGCAGAGCTCCTATCTAGGTATAAAAGGATAATTCGAGTCTGGTGGAATGGTGGATGGAATTGGAGCTCTGCCTGTCCTGCACGAGCTTCCCCATCTTGACAGTTGCAGTATCTCGGACCTGCATATTCAATCAAAAGTAGCAGTACTGGTGGTGCAGTGGCAGGGATGATCAAGGAAATGTGATATGCGCATCCCTTTCTAAGTGGTCGTAATCTTATACATGAATGCATGTCGCCTTACACTTAATTACTTCCGGCAGCTGCACCTTGTGGCCAAAGCTTGTTCATCCTACCGCCTCTTGCCTATCTAGGCCTAGTTGAGGTCGTACTAGATGGTTCAACATGCAACACGCCTGCCTGTTTGTATTTGATTGGTAACGGCATCTGGAAGGACTTTTTCCCGGAAGGGTAAAGCCGAAAACTTTATTTGGTAGAACATGGCATGGATCAGGATATTGGTTCTGACAACAGTGAGCATAAATGACGATGTGAAGAATGAATGGAAAATACTTATTTGTATGAGACGTTTAAAAAATGTGAGTTATATCCAAGGAATGGTTTTCTGGTCAATTCTTTTGAATACCTCTTTTCCTTTGGAGTGGGTTCCACGTGGATTCTTTGGGATGGGCATGCATGTCGCCTTTGTTTATTCCTGGTGCCGTCAAGTTAGCTGCCACTACTCGTACGTATAAAATAATTCTCAGTTAGTCTTTCGCAGTTCCCCGACCCAGCTCATTTTCACCCCTTACCCAGATGCAGTCATCACCATGGGCGGGATTGTCCTATGCAGACTCTTTCGGGTAACATTTGAATGTCCCACGTCAAATAGAAGTTGGAATAATAACCGCTTGAGCATTTTCAATAAAGACCCCTTATCGATTTGACAGCCCTCTTATATCAGCAAAGACTTCAGCCCTCCATCCTCGAACTTTCATGCATCTTTCTCACCTAGGGCTCTTAGCCTCTCAACCATCTCTCCAGCCTTTGCCATATCGCGAGGACTATACCTATAATCCCAAGGAATCGAGCTCGAAGCTTGATATGTCCCGACAGAGGCGTTCGCCCTATCATCCCAAACACGGCACAACAGACAAGCCCAATCAACGCTCAGTGACCGTTTCTCTCTCCATCACCCCCACCTGACTCTCACTCTCACTTTCCCTCCCCTTCTCCTTCTTTCTCCTGCCCTCCCACCTCTGCAACCACCAAACCAATCCCGTAATCCCAAACTGCGCAACAAATGCACACGTCGAGAAGATAAAACCCCTTTTGAACCGCGGCGCCTGTTTCGCTGGGTACGTCAACAGTGGTAACCACGCATTAAACGCATATCCAGCCGCATTCATAATCCCCAACACCAGCGCGCGTTCCTCGGCATCGTTGCCGCAGATTTCGTTGGCCCAGGACATGGAGAGCGGACCGTAGGGAACAGCGATACGGCCGGTGAAGTAGGAGAACCATTTTAGACCTTTGGGAACGTTCCAGATGGCTAGGAACAGGTTGGAGAGGAAGCCGAAGAACTGGGAGATTGTTAGTGAGCGGGGGAGAATATGGTAGGAGAATAAGGGACGGAGGGAGACGTACGGTTGAAATTGTCATGACAATGGGACGGTTGCGGAGAAAGTCACTGAGGATCGCGAAGCCAACAGTACATACGAGCTGTACTGCGCTTTGGCCTGTTGGGATGACGTTCTGTGCTGCTTTCAGTAAGTGATATCGGGGGGCAGTTAGACGCGACTTACGATTTCAGTAATAGGCCACTTGTTGGCTTTCAACCAAAGTGCTAGTGGTGAAATACTAGATGATGGTCCAGTATTGATAAATACGATGTAAAGGACAGTCAAAGCCCAGACGTGCCACCTCGTAAAAACTCTTCTCAAAATCGACCACCCCAACTTTTTTCTCGGCGCACGTCCAACATCATCCATCCTTTTCCTCGCCAAGCCTGCATCGTCCTTGGTCAAGTAGAATGCTCTGGTATTTTCAGGTAAATCTGGAATCAGAAAGAAACCTGCGAGACAAATGGGAGCACTAATAATCCCATCCATGATGAACAGCCACTGCCATCCGGCCTTCCCACCCGTGCCATTCAATCCCTTATATACCGCCGCCTGCAAATACCCCGAGAACATGCCCGCTGCAGCAGACGATGCATGAAAGATACCAGCTCGCTTTCCGAGCTCACTAGGTTTATACCAGGATCCAATGAGGAAATGAGCTGCGGGGTAGAATATGCTCTCGACGAGACCGACGAAGAATCGTATTACGATGACATGCTTGGAAGTCGAAGCCGCTGCCAGACAAAATGTAAGTATCGTCCAAACTAGTTCGCAGGACGGTATCCAAATTGATGGTCTCACTTTCGTAAGGATGAGTTGAGAGGGGAGTTGGCCAACAACATAGCCGGTCGTCCACGCCACGTCAATGAGGTTAATTTCATTGGCGTTCATCTTAAGGTCCTCCTTCATTCCACTAACATAGGCATTGCTGATGTTTGTCTGGTCCAAACTCTTGATGAAGTATCCAAGAGATAGAATGGTCAATAGAGAGAAGTCGAGTTTTTGAATGAATTTTCGTTCTACGTGTGTTCTGTTTGGGTCGTAGTCCTATGTTTTGGTTAAAGTCGAGTTCCTGATATGACTTGGGTATTGTTACCCATATATATGACCACCATGGTGGCTTCTTTTTGAAAATTGGCTCTGAAGTGATGGATTCAGAATCCGATGGATCAGGTGTTGTATTCACGGTTCCATAACGAGACTTGTCATCGGACATTCTGAGGAGCGTCGAAATACTCATGTGTTGGAAGCTGATTGATAAAGTTTCTTTGAGTAGTCAAACACACACTCGACTTGGGGGAGATGACGAGAATGCAGGCCTGTCTTTTGAGATGAAAGGGATTCATTTGGCAAGTCTATGCGAGCTAAGGTAGGCCTCGCCATAGATGCAGCTCCACGAAGGGTCGCGGGTCCCGGATCTCGTCTGCCTGGCCGAATTGCTGAAGCAAAAAGGCGAATTAATCAGCTGCAATTATGTTGTGCTACAAAGGATTCATGATGCCACTGGGCGATGTAACAAATGAGAGTGATGGATGGAGGGATGACATGAGGGGTGCAAGATAAGATAGCAGGATAAGAGGGCTCCTTTGGGCAACCAAGTAGCGAAATTCTTTGTAAGACTCTAATCAATTGAAACACACACGAGATTGTGGCCGTTGAATGTTGTAGGGTGTTGTCGTCAAATCTGTACAAAGCACCTCATCGACCGGGTCTGCGGTCGCTGATTGGCCGAAGCTCTAGGAAGCTCAGATTTCTACACCACAACTACAAGAGATCGTCATTTTACCCCTCATTCTTGTGTGCTCAACGGTCAGCACGCGTTGGATTAGAAATCAAACATATCGTACCATCGTCCTTATCGCGAGAGGATACAAAAAGAAAACGAAACCCACATGAGCATCTTACATTACACTTTCAGCAAGTACAGCTCTTCCCCAGCATATCTTCAGTAAACCAAACACAAATAAAATGGCACCTTCAGCAATTGACTTGCCCCTGCCAATCGATTCTCGGATCAAAGATGTTGTGATTCAAAAGAAAGATACACTCCCTCTACCAGCCGCGGCGCGAGCTCGTCTTGAGAAGGCCGGCATTGATCTCAGCAATGGATACCCAGAACGTCCAGCCAAGCCGTTGTTCCTTGATGATGCTTACAGCATCAGAAATGAGGACCGCGAGCACGTTGAGGCTGGAGCTCGAGCTGATAAATCTAAAAGTGCTCTATTTTCAGCAGCAAAAGAGGTCATCGACTTGACCCGCCATATCGGCACAGAAATCGTAGGTCTCCAGCTGAAGGATCTTACTTCTCAGCAACGAGACGAGTTGGGACTGCTCATCTCGGAGAGGTCCGTTGTGTTTTTCAGAGATCAGGACATTACTCCTCAACAACAGAAGAATTTGGGAGAGCATTATGGAGAGATTGAAATCCATGTAAGTAAAAGTGACATTGGAGAGCGATGCGGTACTGATGTCTCCTAGCCTCAAGTTCCGCACGTACCTGGCGTTCCTGGAGTGACTATCATCTGGCCTGCACTTCAAGCTCAAGAGAGACCAGCCTCTTTCAGACAGCCAGGAGGTGCATCAAGATGGCACACTGATCTCGTACATGAAAAGCACCCGGCGGGCATTACCCACTTGCATAACGACACTATTCCCTCGATCGGCGGCGATACGTTGTGGGCCAGCGGTTACGCCGCGTACTCGAAATTGAGCCCAGGCTTCCGAAAGATCATTGACGGAAAGCAAGCCATCTACGTGAGCGCTCACACATACCTCGACCGCAATGACCCGAACGCGGGCCCAAAACACATTGAACGCATCCACCCTATTGTCCGCGTCCATCCGGCTACTGGTTGGAAGTCTCTCTTCGTGAATAGAGCTATGACCAAGTCCATCGTTGGGCTTGACAAGGCCGAGAGCGATGTGATCCTCAATTATTTATATGATGTATATGAGAAGAACGTCGACATTCAGGTCCGATTCAAGTGGACGCCGAAGACTTCGGCGCTCTGGGATAATAGAATAACCATACACAACGCATCTTGGGATTATGAGGGTTCCGAACCAAGACACGGCACTCGTGTGACCTCGTTGGCCGAGAAGCCCTTTTTCGATCCGGAGGCTCCTACCAGGCGAGAGGCGTTGGGACTCAAGGACGATTGAGTTAATATTAAGCCGGCTGTGGGGAGCCTAAATGGCCGAAGCTTTTGATGACCTTCATGAATTGATATTAACAAATGGGATAATAATTGGAACAAATAATTAGGAGGACAGCCTGTGGGCAGGATCCGAAAATGCAAAATGATGTGCACACGTGGGTAGGAGACTATTCTGTATTTGGCCTCGCACCCCTATCTAGGTAATTGTGAGATGCGATGCCTTGAACGCAACTCAGCAGGCTCCCGGCTGGAGCCCCGCCTTGCGCCCCTGAAGCGATCTTCTGCTAAGCCTGTACGTGAGATCGCATTTTCCAATCAGCCCCCCTCGTTAACGTAAAATGTACGATCTGGACCCCTGAAACTAGCAACTAACACACTTGCTCTGCTGTGCCTCCCAGGCCGGCCCCAAAGGATCGCAAGCCGAGCCACGATTTGGCGGCGCAGGAATAACTTCAAATATAAGACTGCGTTCGCCATTCCCAGTCTGGCTGGTCTCTTGTCTATTTATTTCCTTCCAGAACAAGACAAAGGCAAAGAACAAATCCTACAGTGTGTCGTGCATCTTCTCCCCCACTCACCATACAAATCCTGCGTGTCACGACCCAGATATTCAAGAACAATAAGACTCACTACCGGGTACCTTGAAAGAAGGAGTAAAGCAAAGCAAACATGGACGCCTTAAAAGCAGGCAGCGACAACTACCAGAGTGTTTGTAATCCCCTTTCTACAAATATATTTCAAAACTAACATGTCCCCAGCTCCCAACCCAACCACCACCTACCTACCCATACCCACAAAACAGAACACCACTCCCACCAATACCCACAAACAGAAAACCAAGTACCCCTCAGCAACTACCGCCATACGCAACCCGTCGGTGGTCCCCCTCCCCCCTACGGCGGCTACGCCTACCGCAGTCGCTACCGCAACCGCCGCTGCATCTACATATGCGCCGCGGCGATCGTGATCAAGATCGTGGTTATCTTGGTGGTGCTGGCTGTGGTGCTGCATTGGGGACACAGTCGGGATTGCTCGACTGATGGGGAGGATAATTGTTATTGAAGGATTAATGTGGAAGAGAAAGTGTGTGAGGGGGTGGGGATAGAGGTAAGATGAAGGACTTGTTTTGACTGATTGGTTAATTCTGGCGTTTTGGGCGCGTGGTTCTGGGTCATGATGATGAATGGGCGTGGGTGTCAAGACGTGCTTGCTCTTTTCACTGTAAATGTACCGAAATATACCCAACAGGCAGGCGTTTTCTGCAACATAAACTTCAAACCATGTCTTCTCACAGCATCTACTCGTATTCCTAAAAACTCACTTAGTCCCTTTCCCTAAAGTGCATGAAGCATGTCGTACCAGTGTTACTCGTCGCCTAAATGCAGACTCAGCCACCCGACACAATAACGTACATACCAGTACACATATATCTACGAGCCGTTCCGCTCACATTCCGATTTCACGTACTCTTTTCGCAGTCAACCTTGCATAAGCACCCGCTTCATCAAGGACCTTAGGACCGAAACAATAAGCGGATCGCACGTCGAATTCTCGCGGTATACAGTACCAGATGCTACAGGTATATTTGACGAAAAGGCCATTATAAGATTCAACGTTAGTCGTATTATACTGCCAGTGAGTGACCAGACTTACGAGGGCTGTAAGTTTTGTCGCACTTGGCATGTACGAACGAGAGTACATTGTGTATATTGATGAGACTGTACCACCTCACTTAAGGTTTCAAAGAGGAACTTACTATAGTTCAGTATAGACCATCAGCTTTCTGGCCGCTATATCAGTTTAAAAAGAATGTGAAGAAATAATAGGATTATCATGGGTTCAAAAGACAGGAGAGATAATAATCTCGATATAGAAATGGTAAGTCTCGCGTGATATTCAGTGGTCGGCTAGGACCATATCTCACCTCTCAAACACTAAAGACGAACACCTGAAAATTGGACAACTATAAAGCATTCTTAGAGGCAGCTGGCGAAAAGCGCGTCAATAGGATAAAGATTGGACTGGGTGTTAGGTTGTTTTTGAAAAGAAAAGTAAAACTTTGGGAAAGATACAGGATCGATCTTTTAGAATGAGGCGTAAGGGGGTTTCCGGTGGTTCTGTGCTGGAAAGGAGTATGGAAAATTGATATAGGACCTACTTGGCGGTGCTTGTAACAATGGAACAACGATGGGGTTATATCTTTTTTTTCAGAGTAGTTTTTCTCACGGAGCAATGAATGCACTTGCTATAATCTTGTTCATCACTGTCAAAGTATCTAGGTAAAGACGGACTGCAATCATTTTGATACGCTTGTCCAACCTAGTGAACAGATCAAATCGGCTGAGACTTCTCCAGGCGTCTCCTTCTAGCCAGTAGGTACACGTTGAACGCCTAATGTGAGTGCTTAATTGGCGTCGAGAACAATCTTTTGAAAGACGTTGTAAAATTTGGAATAGGGTACAGTACAAAATAAGGACCCACGTTACTTGCAGAGAGGAAATTTAGAGGTCACGGTATTCCAACGCTAAGCTGCTGGCGCCAACGCGGTCTGAGCAGTGCAGTCTCCACGTTACGGAGGTACCTTCGTCTTCCGCGCCCATGTTTCGAAAAATAGTTCATACCGGACCAGCAAACCATCTGATTGTGATTTCCCTCTTGTGTCTCGTTTCAGCCTTGCAGGATGGGCCCCTGCATGAAGGATTCTCGGTGGGAATTCTTTATTTGGATCCGACAGTCATTAAGCGCCACATTTATCGCAGAAGCTGCGCCTAGGATTGGGCGAACCTGACACAGCCCTCTTGCGCGTATGCTACGCTAATGGAATTGGACTGGTGTTGGAGGTATAGGAATGATGTGATGCCGTGGGATCACTTTCTCTCTCCTTCTAAGCAATCAATTACATACTCTGCGACGACGAAAATATATCAATTAACCCACAGTCTTTCTTTCAATACTCTCCTTAAAAATACAATACTGCGGCTTTTTTTTGTCAATTAATTCCTCTTCGATACCTGGAAATACTATATCTACACGGGAAGCACAATACATTCACCGACACTTGAAAATGGATGCCAGCAATAACATCTTCACGCCATATTCAGCCATGGAAGCAGAGGCAGAGCCTATGGTAAATTACTATTCCATAGCTCACATCTAGAAGAAATTCTAACATCTCCCAGCTCCCTCTCTACACCAGCGGCACACCACCACCATACAC
>QGMJ01000173.1:0-47977 GCA_007821545.1 Lachnellula subtilissima
TCGGCGCGCGGCGTTTTTTGCCGACCCGAGTCTGCAGACTGACATATTGCCAGCAAGGATTATAGAAGGTTAGATTAAGGTAGGTACGGTACTGTAGATCAGGTTAGATCAGATTTGTGCTCCTTGCGAAAATCTTTGCATCAGTTTGCTTTTGCAAAGGCACTCTCAGATTGAATTTGATGGGGAAAAGGTTGGAAAAAATGAGGAACAACCGGTCGCCTTTTATATACCTAGGGAATGAGAGGGAAGAAACCTGCAATACGTACCTACTTCAAGACACTTAGGCAGGTACTAGGTAGGTACCTATGAACTTGTGCTAGTAGCTGGAAGAGGGGTGGAGGAAGATTGCCCGGAGAATGGATTCGCTGTCTTGCTGCTGATGGTCCTCTGTACCTATTCATACGTGAAGTGTACTTAGTCGTGTTGTTCTACTGCAACAGGTGCTTGAATTGGAATACCTATATGGACTTGAGCATGTCCATGTCACTCATTCACTCTTCGACGTAGCTGAAGAATCGTGGCAATTCAGCCATGGTTTATATATATGCTGCGTTGTGGATCTGTCATGCTATCGTCACAAATCCATCCCACTCTTTAATTGCTTCTTGTTTCCTAGAAGACATTGCAGTTTGAAGCCACCAACTTTCCTAATACTACTAGTAATACTGATACTAATACGTACAAGAACGCATACTGTATGCCTCACCCGCCGAGCAATGTTACCCCACGCCACTTCCACCAGTCGCTGAAGGTAATGCCGCAGGCAACCCTGCAAGCCTTGACGTGCCCCTTTGAGCCTTACATGTAGAGGTGAGCACTGCAGCCAGCGGTGTCACCGCGTAAACCCCTCTGGCCCAAGCAATCCGAAATCAAGTCATCCTTCGAGTTTCTCCTCGCCATTAAAACGCACGAGGTCTCTTTCCCCTCACGATAGTAGAGACATTTTTTCTCGAGTGCTGCTTTTCTTACCTCAGAAAGCTCACTACTGCAGCCTGCAGTGAGGCCCCGACATTCCGAAATGTGATTGCCCTGATCTGACCTGCTCCACCGCTGTAGAACGCACCGCAGTATCCCAGATCGAGTAGGTCATTGGAAGAATGTCCCCCCCACCCCTTCTATAAATTGCCTTCGTGCTTGCAAATATCCTATGAAATGCACTAGGTAGCTTTTGCTGTAAGGATATAACGCGTCTTCCACAACTATGGACATGGATTTGCATGGGGGTCACTTTAGAATCATCACTCACCCAGGTAGAGGAATTGCATGTCTCTTACCCAGAGACAAAAATGATTTCTGAGACCCTTGCGATTGGGGCGAAGAGGATTGTCACATTTGATGGTATTGGTTTACTATGCCGCTATCTGCATGACTTTTGCAAAAACCTGAGCAAAGTCCAAGTACTCCATTCCATGACCCATCTTGACCCAAAGCAAAAGTAAACATCTAGTGGCCTGCAATAGCATGGGCACGTCTGCGATCTCTCTCTTCCGCAATGCTCAGCTTGACACCCTTGCCCTTTGGCAGTGAAACCCATGGCTTCTCAGAACCGATGACGAAGACGTTGTTCTCACGAGTAGCGAAAGAGTTGTCTATGGCATCCTTGATGTGAACGATGTTGAAACCACCATCGTGGCGTTCTCGGTGGGTGATGACACCAACACGACCCATGTTACGACCACCAGTAGCCATGGCGATAACACCAGTGTCGAACTTGATGAAGTCGGTAATCTTTCCGGTGGCAAGATCAATCTTGACGGTGTCGTTGACCTTGATGGTTGGGTCAGGGTAACGGATACTACACAGCGCAAAATTCGTCAGCATTTGTGGGGGAATTGTATAGTAACCGTTGATCTAGCTCCAATCAATCGTTTTGAGATGGATCGACCAAAGCTTGGACCAACGGCTGAATGATGTCTGATAGAACTTACGTTCGTGCATCGTGCGTGACCAAGAATGGGATTCCGCCTTTGCCCAACTGTACTCTCTTGACCTTGCCAAGCTTGTATTCTGCCTCCTCAGCCTGGATTCGGTGGACGGTGAAGCGGCCCTTGGTGTCGTACACCAGACGGAAGTGCTCGCCGGTCTTCTCGATGCTGATGACGTCCATGAAGCCTGCTGGGTAGGTGGCATCGGTTCGGACCTTGCCATCGACCTTGATCAAGCGTTGCATGACAATAGCCTTGGTCTCGCGCGAGTTGAGCGCATACTTTAGACGGTTTCGGATGAAGACAATGAGAGGCATGCAGTCGCGAAGCTTGTGAGGACCGGGGGATGGACGAGGAGCATAGGCACCAGACAATTTGTCCAGAAGCCAATGCGATGGTGCGCTCAAGCGCTTTTGGTGCTTCTTTCTGTATAGAGATCGAAGTTAGCAGGTTCTCAAGAGATGGGCAAGTATGTAGGAGGCTGGAAACAAGATATCGCAGGTACTGAATGCTAGGGTCAAGGTCAAACGCTCTTAGGAGGGCGAAAATCGACACATCGCACTCTTGTGAACCATTTGCCAAGCTGACTTGCTGCGATACCTTGGGGGTGAGGAATAGAATAGAAAGAAAGAGAAGACATACGGCCCGCGTCCCATGATTTATTGTTTCTACCTGCTTGTGAAGGCTGGCTCGGAATCTGCACGCAGAATTGGTGTTGGGGAGATTGAAGCTGGAAAGTTTCGCGAAAGATTGATAGAAAAGTGCGATTCCACTTTCTTGGAGCTAGTCAACTTTGGGTAACATAGGCGACAACCTAGCATAATCACGTGAAATGAAACTTCCCGGTTCCGGGACCAATGGAAGTTTAGAAGAAAGTCTTATCTTGTCTGAAGTCTTCTAAATCCTTTACATTGGAGAAGTATAGGAGGGCTTGCTTCGTTTTGTTGATTACGATGCTTATACAAGCTCTCCAAAAATATACCTGTATATACACACACCCATAAAATGGAACTTCGATTGAGCTTCTACTCCTCACAGGCACCGGATCATGATATTTGTGGGTACATTGACTTTTGTTTATCTTCTCTAGTCAGATTCCTATACGAAAGGTTTTGTTGAATCTATAAAAGACTTTTAAAGGTGGCTGATATTGTCGTGATTCAAATATACCCCTTGAGTACTGCAGCCTCCGCATTCAATATCGAAGATCCAGCAGCTCCAATAACAGCTATTACAAGTTAGCACTGCCTCAAAGCAGAGCTCAAAAGAAGACTTACTATTGTGACTCAAAGCAACGAATTTTAAATCAAATATTCCACTCTCATCCTCTCTCACCCGTCCAACGCTCACAGTATACCCGTTTTGAGTATTCCTGTCGAGTCGTGGCTGCGGTCTATCAGGTTCTTCCATCACCAATATAGAAGGCTCCGGGGCTGAAGGACATCCCAATGTCTGTGCTTCGCTCACATAACTGCTAAGAGCCTTCTTGACAGCTTCTGCGGAAGGTTTAGGACCGTTCCTGTTCTTGAATCTCAAAGAAACACAGGCAGTATGGCCATCTAGGACCGGCACCCTATTGCAAGCCGCGGATATTTTCAAGTCGGACTGATTGTGAAACCCAGAGACCTCGCTGTTGACCGTTCCTAGAATCTTTTGCGCCTCGGTCTCCAGCTTGTCTTCCTCTCCTGATATGAAGGGAACAACATTATCCAGAATATCCATACTGCTGACTCCAGGATATCCAGCACCAGAAACAGCCTGCAGCGTAACTACGCTTACTTGGTCTACTTCTCCAAACTCCTTCTGTATGGCAGCAAAGGGAATAACAATTCCAATAACAGCACAATTCGAGTTGCAAACCAGGAAGCCCTTCTTCAGGCCATATTGTTTCCGCTGGTGGGGTATAACGTCAAAGTGAGATAGATTGACCGTAGGCACGACGAGGGGGACGAGTGGATCTTTGCGATAGTTTTTGGCGTTCGAAAATACGGCCAATTCAGCCTTGAGGAACTCCATCTCTGTAATGAGTCAGTATTTGTATATCTTCCTCCCACAGCTGTTCTTACCGATATCACCAGCGACCTCCGCATCTAATCCACTGAACACGATGTCGCAATCCGAAAATTCGCTAGCTTTGCACTCCTTGACAACCAATTCCGCTACATGGTTGCCCATGGGCGATGCTTGCTTCCATTTCACAGCATTTTTATATTTCTTGCCCGCAGATCGCGATGAGGCTCCTAGAGCATGGATAGTGAAATGCGGATGCTGCGCAAGAAGTAATATGAACCGCTGGCCCACGGAACCAGTGCAACCAAGAACTCCTGGAAGCAATTAGCAAGCTTCATCAATGTATGGAGGGGTCAACAGCCTTCGACGTCGAGGCTTCAAAGGTAGATCAATTGATCTTCATACTTACCACACTTTTTGGAAGAAAATTGAGAAGGCATTTTTTGGCAATGGTTGAATTCAAAAGAAGCCAAAGCAGAGAGAAAGGGGTTGTGCGTTAAGCGTGAAGAGTGATGGATATTGTATTTGGAGGGGGTCGAGTCACAAAAAAATATAACGAAGGGTTCGCCGCTATCGGTCAAACCACCGCGGGGCAGAGCATAGTGGCGAATTACCCCCAAAATCATAAATCACCAAAGGTACCTACGTACCACCAGTACTAGGTCCTCAATTCTTCTAGTAAAAGCGACCAAACTTTGCTGCTGCATATACACGTTCGCCTCAATTTATAAAACTTTCAAAATTACATATGATTCTATAGGGACCTATACAGCTATGAACGCCCATCATCCATCTAATTGTTATACACCGACAAGAACCTCCCACGTCCCAAATCCTTTACTATTTATCGCGAACCGGTATAAACCACTCATCTTTCCGACTGCTAATCGCCTGTTTCGCCTGCACCATAGCCAGAAGCATCTCATTATGCGGACATGCCATACCCAACTCCTTTGCCCGGCTGATTAAATAGCCGTTCCAGAACTCGACACCTGTTCTTCTACCAGCCTTGACGAGCTGCAGCATTGTGGTTGTGTTCCCGCGAGTGTTCTTAATTGTCGCGAAAACGATTCGCTCGAGTTTCTTGACGCTGAAGCGACAGTCAATCCTAGCAACACGAGAGATCTCAGGAAGAGACCGCAATATCAGAGAAGTTTCTTGCAAAACAAGTCGCATTGTCCGTTTTACGTTGTAGTTGTTGAGCAACTGATCATTGGGGCAATCGTACAACACAGACAATGGGCCCAAGACGGCATTAACGGCAAGTTTCTCAAGCTGTTCCATGTGAAAATCGGGACGATTTCGGGCATGCGCCTTGAGCTCGGGAGATCTGGTTAATGTCCGCAACAAGTAGATAAATGGCCCCCAGCTGTTATCCAGTCTTCGAATCAAAGGTTGGTCCTGGGGAACGCTTAGAAACTGGTCTTGTCGTTTTGTCGCCCGCATGAGGATACTGAGAGAGGTATTCCCGGCCTCCCTCTCTATCACAGTAAAAGTTCTCTCTGTTGGGGTCAATTTGTGAGATATATTCCCAAGGGCATAATGAGGTCTCCTCATGGGGTCAGGGAAGAGGGTAGAGTTTATCTGATCGATGATACCCATACCATCCTGCAAGAAGCAGATGGATGTCCAAGGTCGAATGCGGTGCACGATCGCAGTTAGGGCCGGGAGAGTGGCGAACGCATCTGTGGTAACAACCAGATGGTGTATGACACCATCGTTCTGGTCGTACCGTCTTCGTATTGGCACATGTCCTTCAAATCCACTACTCTCATAGTCTCCTGAAAATTCAACTTCAATTCCAGATTGGACAGTGAGCTTTCCTTGCCGCAAGACTCTAACCGTAGCGCCCTCTTCGTTCCATCTTCTCATGAGGTCATGGGTATGAAGCAACAAAATGACCGGTGGCGCATGTGGGAGTCCGGCGAGTGAGTGGGCAATATATTTTCCATGACGAGTAGCACCGAGGACATGTATGGTAGTAGATGTTTCATGTTCCTGCTGGAGGCGTTGTTCAATAGCTGACTGGGTCGCTGCAAATTCAATAGCAGGATCCGGAATAGCAAACATGTTTAGCTCTGTAGATAGATCGGCCGGGGCAGGATACTCTTCAATAACAGGATTCGAAACAGAAAACGTATCTAGCTCTGTAGAGGGATCGGCTGGTGTGGAATACTCTTCGACGACAGGATCCGAGATAGAAACCATATCCAGCTCTCCAGAGGAATCTGCGGGAGTGGCGGTTTCGTCTTCTGGAATATTCTTGTGCTCCTCAGCTTCCTCCTGCAAAGGCTCACCACCGCAATTTTCCTGCATAGATGAACCTAACAAGTCATCAATGGCCAGTTCTCTTTTTCTTGTGCCTTCTCTTTTTAAACGCCCAGGAAGGCCTTCTCTTATTAGACGTTCCGGAAAGCCATCTATAAACGGTATGTCTTGCGGCGCATCATATATTCTTCTCTCCACAGCGCCGGTGTTATATTCCCTATGGTGTCCCGTGTGGTTTCTCCTTGGGCTGCAAAGTTTGAGATTGCCGCGGCCACACTCATGGTATTTCCGCCGCGGCCACCAATATGTTCTAGGATGCGTCGACATGCATCCAATAGCCACCCGGCCATCATAAAGGTTATTGCAGGGCCATTGGAGGTTACGAGGTATTCTAGGAAACACCCGCAACAGCGGACGGCCGCAAATTTGAAGAGACAGGATGAACGATTATCGGTAGTTATTGGAATCGATTCATGGCACAGTAGTCCAGGCGACTCAGAATGTGTGCCGGCCGAGGGGCGTCTATGTGAGCATGGAGGATGGCAAGGAAAAAGTCGTAAAGTGAATTTCGGATAAGGAGGCGAGTAGTCAAGTGTTGAAGCGTGGCTCGTGAAGGTCGGGTCGTCGTATAATAATACAAGAGGTCTCGAGATGATGCAACTCAAGGATCACCAAAGGGAAGATGGGTGAAAGAAGAGGACGATTGTGGAAAATGCAAGACGTCAATGAATAAAAGATTGCAAATTCAGAGATTGTCGTTGGGTTGAGATTTGACCTCAGACGGCCGGGACGGACAGGAATAAAAAGCTTCGATGATCCTTGTACAATGCACAAAGTCAATATCCCTGCACGCACCTCAGCCCAGCGGCCGCATCGTCAAAAAAGTTCAAGCATGGCAAGGGCTGCAAGGCACGGAACGACTTGTGAAGGAAGCTTCAGTTCAATTTATTCCAAAGACAATTGCAAGACAGCACAAGGCCATTGATTATCTTGCAGCAGATCAACATCGCGATAATGGACTCCTCAAAGGTCTTGTCGCTTCTCGACCAGTTGGATGATGAGGTCGATGATCTGGAAGAAGCTCTCGCCCCGCTGCTCAAGGCGGCTCTGGCAGAAACATCTTCCAAGCTCCCCTTGCTAGACAAAGCCAAGCTCTATACCCTCGTCACCTACGCCATTGAGTCTCTACTGTTCTGTGCGTTCCACCCATCTACTTCATTTGCTTTTCTAACTGGCATGCATGCTAGCATATCTACGACTTCATGGCATCAAGGCGCGCGAACATCCTGTCTTTACCGAGCTCACCAGAGTCAAGCAGTATTTTGATAAAATCAAGATGACTGAGACGCCTTCCTCTACTACGAGAACGGTGACTATTGACAAGGCAGTTGCAAGAAGGTTCCTGGAGCCGGACTTGGTGTGTTTTTTTTTCATCTCTGCTTTCTGTGAATCACCAACCTTCGTTGGGCCCAAGCTTGAATTCTCATCACACGTCCTGTCGTTTGTTGTTTTGCTCTTATTATACATGTGCTGACGTCCCACAGGCAGCTTCCAAAAAAGACGCCCTGTTAGCAGCAGAGCTAAAGGCCAAAGAAAAAGTTAGAGCCCACATCAAGTTCGACGAATTGAACAAACAGATTGAAGGGAGACAGAACGCGAAAAAGCGAAAGTCTGATGGGGTAGAGGGAAAGAATGAGGAAGGAGAGGATGCTGAAGAATCGTCCGATTCAGACTCGGATTCCTCTGCGGAAAGCGTCAATCAAGCTCCTGTTCCTCGGAAAAGCAGGTCGAGGAAGAAGCGCAAGGTGGGTAAGGGTCAGGACTCACTTACGGCAGATGATGGATCTACTTCTACTGGGAAGCCCAAGAAGAAGGAAACGAAGAAGGAAAAGAAGAAAACTAAGGAAAAGAGGACCAAGAAAGATAAAGGGGAGTGATTGACACGAAGCACATGACTTGACGATTTGGGGTATACTTGGTGGCATGGCGTTTGGGACAGTAATGCCTTTAGGAGTGATTCTCCTGAGCATATTTAACATTGGCGTTGAACTAAGGTTATTGAGGATTTCGAGACGACAGGCTTGCTTTCTCCGAACATAGTTGCTGGGGCTTGACATTGGTTACAGGAATCAGTAACAAACATTAAACCCACATATGAAAACTGCACTTGTCGTCACTTTCATACCTGAAATACTACTATTAGTTTGTGATAAGACTGGGACTGAGTGAAAAGAGAAGTGAAGGGGGAGTGCCATTTTTTTGCCTCGGGATGGGATGTTATTCCCACCATCCGGTACAAAGTCGCCGCTAGTGCCGAGAGGAGCTTCCTTCCTTGTTGACCCACCGTACCTATTTCTCTCCTCGGAGTACATCTTCAACTTTAAGCAATCTTCTACAACGACACTCTGCAAAACCATCCAATCTCACCAAACCCGACCGTACCCACACTATTCAGTATGGCCCGTCAAGGAAGATCAGGAGGTGGCCGAGCTCCTTCTCGCCCAACCGTCGCCCCAAAAAGACCAGCAGCGCCTCCTCAGCAACAGACTCGCCCTGCGACCACCGCAGCCCATCCACCACAGCAACAGGCTCCTCCTCCTGCGGCGCAACAGGGCTCCGCCGGACCAGGTCTTTTCGGTCAGATGGCTAGCACTGCAGCGTAAGTGTGACGTGTGCAATCCCACACCATCGGATATCCCTAACAAAATGCCAGAGGTGTTGCCGTCGGATCCTCAATTGGCCACGCAATCGGAGGTTTCTTTGGTGGAGGGTCAAGCCAGCCAGCTGAACAACCAGCAGACAACGGTGCCGTGGCTTCTCAAAATGGGCAGGCAGCTCAGAACAATTGGGGTACAAAAAGCTGCGACGTGGATGCACAGCAGTTCACAAAGTGTATGAATGAGAACCAGGGTGACTTGCAGACATGCAGTTGGTACTTGGAGCAGTTGGTATGTTATCTTTTAGAGTTTACAAGGAGAAATTCTAACTTCCAGTCTAGAAAGCTTGCCAGAGCGCTGCCAGCCAATACTAGAATCGTCCTACTCCATTCTGAAGCGCATAGCGAGAGGGTTGCATTACTGAGGAGAACAAAGTGTAAACTAGCTTTCAATCAAGAGACAATACCGCTCTTTCATTACTATACCTTTGGTTCTCTCCAATTTGTATTTGCCTTCTACTGTATTTGACACATTTCACCCTTAACGACTTCTTTCCTACACCCACATGGAATCTCAAATAATTCGTAACTGTTCTATCTTCGAGATCCCTCGTCTCTACAATAGACCTCCCTCGAAGCTACCCTTTCGGAACCCGGAATAAACTACTTGTACTTCCCTTTAAGCTCTTCCTTCTCAGCCACCATATCATCAACATCTGTCCTTAATCCCAGCGTCCAGCTCTCGCATTTTCCGTAATCTTCAGTGCTAAAAAGCCTCTGCATCAAGCCCTACATCAGTGAGTAACTGCTCTACCGATACAACAGAAAAGAACATAGTCCGGTTGTACGAAGTATGAGTTCCTGCGCAACCCAGTCGGGTACCATTCCTGGGATCATGCTATCGCTCGTCGGCACATCAAATATGACTCCTTCCCCTGCTTTCAGCAGCTTCGCCCAGCTCTTCACAGCTTCCAATGTAACCTCTAGCCAGAGAGAGCAGAAGCGGCAGCGTCAAATAACCCTTCATGTATTTCATCGACCCCGACAAGGAGGCTGGCATCGTGTTGAAGGGCCGTCAAATTCAAGCAGGGGTTTTCGGATTTTAGCCTTGCTATGAAAACACTGATACCACTATATCAACACCTACCATGTTTCCATAGGGACCTACGGTGTGCTTTGCTAGAACGGCAATGGCTCTAGTATTATACCTAGGACATTGCCACCAGGCTTGAGAGACATCCATTCTAGGTAGTCTGCTGCTTGGCGGGGATGAAAGCATACTTCTTGGTCGGAGATAGAAGCACGGTTATCGTATATAGACTGGACGGTCTCGAGTCCGTTTGGTCTGGACATAATGAGTATCACGAGGGAAGCTAGAGCAGGTCTGCCGTTTCCACCCGGTCATGTGTGGTGAGGGTTGTAGAAAAAGACTTTTATATGTGATTACACAAAGTCAACTTTATATAAAAATAGTCCTACCATTTTTCTAGACACACTGATCTCAAGGGAATCTTCCATTGTTTTGGTGAGATTTACTGCGTTGAGAGACATAGCATCTAAGACTTGAAATAGTCCCTTAATTAAAATGATCTTAGAGCTGTCTTTGGTTTATTTCTACTATTGCAGTTGTGGTGTAAAATAGCGCTGGAAGATGCAAAGAAGGGTTGATGCACGTCTCACTAGCGCGAAAAGCGCTGATCTTACAACTTACTGTATGACAAGGCTGCCCCTCATCACCAGACTTTCACGAAGCCGTTTGTGTGATTGCGATTACTTAGCAACACACAACACATAAATCATGGAAGACGACGATTTAGCACAGGTATACATGCATGCGTCTAACAACATGCTGTGAGCTAACGAGAGCGCTTTAGATCAGAAAGGCTCGACTCGAGCAGCTCAAGTCCCAAGGTGGAGGAGGAGGTGGTGGGGCGGGAAGCAGCGGCGGCGGACAGGATGACAGACAGTAAATCACCCGTATACTCTCTTTCAAGGATTTCGTACTGACAGTATCCAAGGCAACAAGAAGGCAAGCCTTTTCCCTAATCACGAAGCACGAAATCTGACTTTTGCCCAGCCGAAGCACGTCAGTCGATCTTGAGCCAAATTCTCGAGCCAGAAGCAGCAGATCGTTTAGGACGCATACGAATGGTTAAAGAATCAAGGGCCGCAGACGTGGAGAACAGGTTGATTACGCTGGCAAGGTCGGGGCAGCTGCGAGCGAAGGTCACCGAGGAGCAATTAAAGGAGTTGCTAAACGCAGTGGCGGAGAAGAAAGAAGAGGAGAAGATTGTAGTTAGTAGGAGGAAGGGTGGATGGATGACGACGATGATGACTTGCTTGACCTATAAGCACTGCATAAAGGCGTTTAGAGGGGGAAACAAGTAAAAGGCCCTCGTTTCGATGAGTTTGTGAAGTGGAATTTGGAGTCTTTCTATGGCGTGCAGCTCTCATATCTCCCTTAAAAAGCATCTCAATTGATACCCAGGCTGTCACTAGATCGTTCCTTCGCCTCTTTCTCTGCCTTTCTACTGGCGCGGACTTTCTTCCTGATATCCCTCAGATCAACTGGCTTCTCGATACACAACTCGTTCCTTAATTCCTCGACGTCCCTTTCCAGCTGTTCCTCCCAGTAAACATTTATAACGTCTTTGCTCCTCAGTCCATTACTAATCGCCCAAGGAAGGTAGATAGTAAAGAATCTCTGCCTTTCCGCTGGCTTCAGCCTAGTCACAGCAAACATACTTAAGCCTGTCATTGGAAGAAGGGTATTGGCGAATTCGAAAGCCTTCAAGGCAACCTCCCCCTCAACCATGACTGGAAGTCCCGTCAAAGCATGATAGAAGTCATGGCATTCCCGATACCTCTGCATCACATACGCACACTCCTCGTCATCGATATATTTGACACTGTTCCTGGTATCAGTTGAGACTCCTTCGCGATCTAACCAATCTGCATATGCTCGCCCTACGGTATTGGCGGGTAGCCCGCGCAGGTAATCCATGGACAGGGTCTTAGAGGAGATGCGCGGACGGTCATGAAGGATACGTCGGCCTGTTGGTGAGGCTAGCATTGCATCACGCAGGCGGTAGATGAAGTATGGTGTGGCAGTTGCTTCTCCGAGTGCTGCTATCAGGTCTGCAGATATGGTCAGCGAAGAAGTGAGGGGTTCTTGAAGTGCAGAATACCTCCTCGCCGGGGATTGAGCCAAGACATGACTGCAGAGCCTACAGCGAGCCCAGCTCTCTCCACCCTTGTAAGAGGAACATGACCTTCGTAGTTGGGAGGGGGTCGATTGAGGACGCCAAAGCTTCGAGAGTTCAGAGAGATTGTGCAGGCTGTGAGCAACTCGGCGGGAAGACGGGTCCTTAATGGCGACTGTCGCAAGAAAAGGGCCATTTCAGGTTTCTATGGTGCTGTAGATAGATACATCAATTGGTGTGTTTGTAAAGTAGAAAGTCCTTCCTGCTTGCATCTGGAGGAATCAGCTCAGAAGTCGTACAATACTACTCATAGCAGAGAGCTCGGATGCAAGCGGAACGTTTCCGCTTTTGGCGTCCATTGTAATCATATGTAATACTCGTAACAGCATTCCAATAATTGAACATGTCTGCTAGCGCAGTAGGTACTTGTAACCATTCTTTCATCCTTTAACCTCCCTCCTGCTTGACAACCTCGAAACATCCGATCCGACAACGGTCCCCTCCATAACGCACCCTCGTTCAAATACCACCTGTTTCCTATTACACCTTGTCCGTTAAATATAGGACATGAACGCCCACCGGCAATTTACGCAATGGGCGCTCACTCAAAACGTTGAGATCAATGGCGTTGCACCACACAGATTTCCTGGCAAGGGACTAGGGATAGTAGCAGAGAAAAACCTCAAGGTATGACAAAGTTCTGTCTATCTGTCGCCCTCGTGAGGATTTTGGGGCTCTTCGTTTCATATGTATTCCATCTCGAATTCTACGTTGCAACTACAGTATCTATTTCAGGAGCATTAGTTTCTTGCTAGCCTAATTTCGATTTCTATGAATACCAGTAACTCAGACCAAGATCATCAGTGCCTCTTTTGAATTACTATCGGTTGGCATATACAACATCGTAATATTTGTCCAATCGTAGCGTGTGAATTCTCAGTTGAGAAGTCTGGCCCAAAGTTTGCAATGTTCTATTCGTTACTCTTACTCGCTACAGCAAATGAATGTTTTATTGGATGGTTGCTAAAACCCGTGACAGGTAGGAGAAACATTAGTCAAAGTTCCCCTTGCTGCTCTCAGAACCGTACACACGGTCCCGAAGTATATCTCGAGCAAGATTGGAGCCATTACCGTACATGGCCTTTTGGCTGCAGAACTTCTCTCGACATCACAGCCACATATGCTTGCTGGCAGAAAGTTCTCCCGACTCAAGAGGACTTCACAGAATCAATGCCTTTATTATGGAATACGAAATTACAGCGTCTCCTCCCGGAAGCATCTCAGGCTCTCCTAGAGAACCAAAAGAAAAAGTTGTCCTTGGACTGGGCAGCCGTTTCAAAGGCTTTCCCGGAAATGGAATACGAGAAGTATCTTTACAATTGGCTGGTAGTCAACACAAGGACGTTTTACTTCCTTGATCCGAAAAAAACGAAGATACAACCTATCCCTGATGATTGTATGGTCAGTACAGCCCCTTCTCCAACTACCGAGTTGATTGGCATATGGGATATCATAATTTCCCACTTTAAATGAGCAATTTCGGGACTTCAGGCAAATTCTAGTACTTCTAGACAACATCACACGACGCTTTCCTGGGACAGAGACGCCGGCGACTCACTCCCGTGCCCTGTAATCGCTCATCTGAGATGAAAACATTATGATGTCTTCTATGCCACTTGCTGTAAATAGACAGAGAATCCTAACACCTATTCCCTAGGCCCTAAACCCCTTCGCAGATTACTTTAATCACTCCTCTAATGGCTGCGATGTCTCGTTCAATGCGAATGCCTATCAAATCAGCACCTGCACCCCTATTAAAAAGGGGTCTGAAATCAATATCAGCTACGGAATGCACAGCAACGACTTCCTGCTTGCCGAGTATGGATTCATCTTCCCCGAAAACGCTTCGGACCAGGTCTCGCTTGACCAATTCATCCTGCCACTCTTCTCCAACAAACAAAAATATGACTTGGAAGCGGCTGGCTTTCTGGGGAAATATGTCCTGGACATAAATGGTGTCTGTTATCGAACAGAAATAGCATTGAGAATTCTATGTCTTTCGCCGAAGAAATGGCATAGGAGTATCGATGGGTTAGATGATGGGGAGGCGATTCAGGCGACTGTGGATCAATTGGTGATCAAGGTGCTGTTGGAGTTTAATAGTCACGTTTCAGAGATGCTTGTAAAGGTATCGAAAATCGATTCTGAGCTTGCTGGTCAAGAGACCTTGAGCGAGCGTTGGGAACAAATCCGCCTGCTTTTGCAGGTCTCTATTAATAGAACACACCATGAAAGCTCCGCAGCTTGATAATAAAGCAAAAACCATCCAAGTAAGAGTATGTGTGTCTAGGTCACACGTGGGCCCTGTTGTATAATGAGAAAACTCCGTAAGTTTTTGATCCGATCCATTTCTTTCATCCCCATTCGGCCACGAAAGCATATGTAATTCCAATTCAAACTGCAGGATCAATGGAGTCCCCAAAATTTCAACACTCTACTGTCTTTTTGACGGGCTGGTGGTTTTGAGAAAGGCGACAAGAGCGCGACTGATTGACCGCCGTTAGAACCACAGACTTGAGCTCCGTGCTCCCCCAACATTCGTAGCGCTGCTGTCGAGAGCCCTGCGCTGACTGGGAAGTAAGGCCCTATCATCATGGAAGCTCTTTTCTCTGCTGGGTGGCTGACCATCTTCACTTCCTGAATTTACGAGGCCTTGCATGCGCGGAAGAGTCTTTGAAGCGTATTTCGGCAGACGGTTCTCTTTGTCATACTCCAAGTCAAGTAGCTCTGGTGGGAAGCCGTCATACGAGGATTTGAAGGTTCTGTCTTCTTCGCCACCGCTTGGAAATAGCCTCTCGCCCTGAGTACTGGCTTCTGCCTTTGGGGTTTCGCCACGACGACGGCTGGTTTCTTCACCGTACCAGTAATTTAAGGATGTAGTGTCGCCCGTACTTGCCCATTGGCTGTCATAGGCAGCTTTTAAGATGCTGCTAGCATTGTCGGCATCAAGGCAAGGGGCATTACCGACGCAGTCCGATCTCACGACTTTGATTAGATCTGTAATCGGGTTCTGAGCTGCTACTTTTGGTGACGTGAAAATCATTGGGCCTCCATTCTCCTCTGCAGTGTCCACCATTCTTTCGTAGCTAGAATAATTGTGTCTTGAGAAGGGAGTAACTCGGCGAAGGCTATTGGGGAGCCTCGGCGCAGCACTGACACGTCTCAATATTGGCGTCAGGCCAACTAATGTGAGGGTCGAGTCGACTTTGCGAGAAGGCAGGCTGTAAGTTCCAGCCTTGACATCTACAGGCGGGCTTTCAACGATGGATGGGGAGCGACTTTGTAGCTGCGCGACATCGTTCGGCATCAACACTCTACCGTTTTCACAAGATGAACCAGATTCGTGGAAGCCACCTCGACTGTTCTGCGTGTAAGAGCTATGGTCATCGTTGGCCCCATCCACAGCAGCTACCTGCGCATTCCTAGAAACATTACGCCTCCGCACGGTAGCCAACAGCGTGGTGTCTCGCACGGAGCTCGGAGCTGCGTCAGCAGGGATGCTTTTGATATTATGGTTCGGCGCTTTTCGTAATTTATTCTTTACATGCTTAAATTTTGGCGAGTAGACGTCTTGGGGCCGGACCAAAGGCGAATTCGGAGCGCCATCGCCCAATTTCTTGGTCTTGGTCAGCGGCAACTGAGAACCACGGTCAAAGTAATCTTTCTCGTCCTGGCTAGTTTTCTGAAGAATTGTATCAATGACATCTTCAAAGGTAATAATGCCAATAGGCTTAGGAGACCTAATGCCAAGAACTTTGTAGTCGCAATCTTCGATGTTTGCTTTAGCGGCCTCAAGAGTATCCGTAGCCCAGTCGCCACTGTTACCAATTCGCAACGTGGGTTGAGGTTCGCCTGTGGTTCTAGCAGTCCATCTTGGTACTGAGCCCGCGGGCGAGTTGTCGAGCTTGGCGTTGAGATAATTCGCAGATGAAGTAAGCGTAGCCGGGGAGTGTTCCACGACGACGGCGATTCTGCAGGCTGTTAGGGTTTGTCATAGAACCTGTGGACGCTGGATTACCTTGACATTCCAAGCTGGAACAAGTCTAAAAGCTCATATACGGACATACTATCTCGTACGATTGGTATTGGATACAGCGGCAAGTCTTTGACATGCAAAACCATGCCACCCGCTTGGGGGGGGTTCAAATCGATGCCAACTAGGTTCTGCGGGGTGTCCTTAGCAAAGTACCTTTTCTTCTAGACCTCGGCGAATATCAATGGTGTCATTCTTCCTCGATTCCTTGAAGCCGACGAGGATCCTTTGAGTGGGAAGAAGGGTAGGTAGGGTATGGTGAGCACCTTAGACTTGTGCATAGCAATAAAGAACGGGTGCTCAAGTGTGAGAGCAAACACTTACCTTGGTGTGTAGAAAGCCGAAAATCCGAGTCCCATCCCAAATCTCAGACTCAGCTGCCTTCTTTTCGCTCTTTCCGATGACAGGGATTCTACTGTAAGACCAGCTTTTGATTTTGTCGATGAACTCCTGATTGATCGCTTCGTTGATGTCAATTGTTTTGACAGCACACCATTTGACTATCATCCCCTGAACAACCGAGAATTCGGCTTTTTCGACGTCCTTCTCGTCACCATCGGAAGCTTGTTTTGGAACATCAGGAACAACGCGATCGATTCGACGCCCATCAAGTTTCAATGCACCTAGTACTACACCTATAGTCAAGATATTGGAGTTAGTATTGCCGGGAATTGTAATCTTTGTGAGGTGATTGTGACAATATTTCGGGAGTATTCGACCCATGAGACATTTCTAGAGTGAACTACTCCTGAGCTGTGCTAAGTGGGAGGCATTCCTCCGAATGGATTACTTACGGGTGGCATGAGTACCCAGTCTACCATTAGGATTATTTTCCGACCTCTCCTGGGATTTAATGAGGGTAGCCAATTGTTCGTTCGTAAGATCTCCGTATAAGTCTTTATGGGCACCAAAGAGGTAGTCGAGTAGTAAGGCGAGAGGATAGCTGACAATTGCCGTGAGCCACATGCATGCCGTCATGAGAGGCCAGCAGTAGTAACCCCAGGCGATTGCGTGTTGAGGGACAATGTATTGTGGAAGGATTTCCGCAAAGATGCCCATCGAAATGGTGGATATGAGAATTGATATTAATGGATTGCTGCTAGGGCAAAGACCCTCGATAACAATAGGGAGGGATTTGCCGGAAGCTACAGAGCACATAATCAAAGAGCCTAAATGTCCCAGTCAGTTACAAACATTATATTCATGGCAACGCAAGGGTCCTTACACAACAGCCAAGTTCCATTTTGCTTCATTTTCTTGATCCTGGTCGCCCGTTTCCTACGATATCGTTATGTGATGGATGCAGGAAGTGCAAGGCAGGAGGCATACCTTTCTTTTGCCGTTCCAGTAACGCTCCTCAGGTGCAACCATATGGGATCAAGGCCGCAGATTGCCAGGGTGAGACCTGCCAGTAAAGCGGACACAAGTAACAAAGAGCTGGCGACGGCAAACATTCCGTACCAAGCCGCCCCATTGTATGTGGATGTGGATGACTGCAGCCATTGTCCCATAGTTTCTGAATCTCTGTGAGACAATCGTGGGGATGCCATAGCGTCAGAGCCTTCGCTCGGCTGAGTAGTCTCGTAGAGCCAAGCTAATCGATGCCTACTTAAGATGTATGGTATGCTAAACAAAAGTTGCCTTAATATCTCGATGGTGATGTGGAAGATCTCTGGTAGGAACACCGAGAGAAGCAGGTATAGAGCTCGCCATATTGGGCAAGTGCCTCCTTGACTTCTTCCACAAACGCTAGGCCAAACTCTGAATTTAACGGAACGACATAGGAAAAAGTTATATTCAGAAAGAACTGACAAGGCTTTGACCCTCAAACGCCATATATTGTACATTAATCGGCAGAGCTACAAGTATCAAGGCATCATTTTGGCCATCTCAATCCCTAATTAGCAACCCAACGCCGCCAGATCCGTCCCACCCAATGCTTTGAAGATTTACCTCAACTTGAAATCCATGCTTGAACTACCTAGAAGATATCACACGTAGGAAGCACAATAATATGCCCAAGAACCTCACTCAGGTCTTGGGCGTTTGGCCCCGTGGGGATTTTGCCAGTCACCTCCTGCAGCCTGGTTCTGTGGGAAAAACGCTGGGTTGAAGTGTGGTTGCATGCCGTTGAAACCACCTCCACCTTTTTGCATACTAGTCAGCGTCACGTCCTTGTGTAAAGTATTGTCAATCATTCCATGAGACGGGACTATTCAAAGGTTGCTCCCCACTCGGGTTTGACCTTGGTCGCGCACAGACCAAACTCCTGGGGTAAAATATGGGATATAATCATACCTGGCATACCTCCACCCATCTGTCCCATGTTCATTGGCATTGCACCCATGCTTCCAGGCATACCGCCCATCGGCATTCCACCCATAGGCATACCTCCCATCATACCGTTGCCCATACCACCTCTGCCACCTCGCATACCATTAGGCCCTCCTCGCATACCTCCCATCATGCCACCACGGTTGTTAAACCCTCCAAATTGGTTACCCATGGAGTTTCCTTGGAAGCCTCCCATGGCAGAGTTGAAACCGCCACCGCCCATATTACCCATAGCTGGACCTGAAAAGTTGCGATTGAAGTTGTTGCCGTTCATGTTATTCATATTGCCGCCCCCTCGAGAATTGTAACCAGGCGTTCGTCCACGGAAGTTGCCACCAAAGTTGCCATTTTGATTACCTCTGTCATTGTTGTACCCTCCGGATGGAGCCCGATTGGTCTGGCTGTCTTTGCCAGCGCGCATTGGGGCATCTTTCGGCAAGGTTCGGAATAAGTTATTGTTCGGATTCGAATAAACCACTGTTTGCTTCTTTGAATACTGTTGCCCCTCACCAAAAGCATCAATTTTATGCTTCGCAGCGGTAGCTGCTTGTTGGGAAGTGAACTCGACATAAGCTTGGCTACAAGCACGTTAGCAAGTCATTGCATCAGAGGCGTATCAATTGTCCGTACCCTTTGCTTTTCCCGTTAACTTTGTGCTCAGAGAAGGTAATGTCTTTCAATTCGTCCTCGACCTGAGCCTGATTGACCCAGCCACGAATGTCATCATCGGTATTCCACCAGTGGAGTTCTGATATTAGCAGAGCTGTTGTAGCCAGTGGATCTATGGGCCGGTCATCAGATCCCTCCTTGCGCTTTACACCTTGTTGTTGGGGGGCTTGCTTAGGGATGCTAAGAGCGCCTGCTCCGGATTCGTCTGTGCTCTTAATCTTCTGCTGCTCATTCATTTTACTATCCTCGTCGTTGGCAACTTTGATATCGATGTATTCATCATCTTGCGCCTCTTCGTGTTTTACCCCGTTCGTCTCCTCAGTATGTCCATTGGTAGCCTCAACACCGTCAATCTTCACATCACCTTCTTCGTCCTTTTTGAACGAGCCTTCCTGCTCAGTATTGGCATCACCATAGATGTCGATGTCGAATTCGTCGGTATCGGGCATTTTGTCTGCCAAGAACACGAAGTTCCTTTTTTAGTTTGAAAAATATCCTCGGATTGAAGAGATCTATTGCCTTAATACACTTTGAAATGAGATTGAGCAACAGTAAAAGGTTTCTGTAAGAATATGAGAACAAGATCAGCGCGTGAAAATCCTCATCAAGCCCGGCGCCCGATATCTGCACACGCAGGCGCGGTATAGATCTGAGATACATAGGGCAGAATACAAAATACGTACTCCTTCAGCTGTCAAGATTGCGCTTCATAAACCGAGGCCAAATTCTGAAGTCTGATAGCCTTCTGTGGCAGATGCAGACACAATGGAGAAATGGAAGATGAAGCTCTGTGCTTGCAATCTTGGGGAAACACCGGTGCTCGATGCAGGGAAACGTGAAGAGCCAATTGCGGCAGATTGGAAGTGGAAGTACAACAGTTCCGCCCTTTGACAAGTACAAGGGCAGGTATTAGGTAGAGTAGGGTAGAGTAGAGTAGCAAGAGTAGGGAGTGGTAAGAAGACTAATGCCAGCTGCTGCTCCTCCCTTTGCAAGCAAGCTTTCCTTTCCCTCCAAGCCTTGCCTTGTCGCGAAATGGCGAAAACGGGCGAATGTCGAGATTTACTTGTACTGGAGTGTATTGGAGCTGTGAACGAACTGCTATGATGGTTGCAGAAAAGCCGGCCTCCAAGTCCCAGATATCCTAGGTTCCTCGCTCTTCAATGCCGTCGCGTCGAGGATAGTGCTGCTGTTAATCGGAAGAGGACCAGCTCGATGATTGAAGCCTTACTCGTATTACTATGCTTGTACGCAAGGCGAGTTAGGCTTAGCCCAAATATTCATTCAGGAGACCTTTAAGACCAACTAGGTAGGTACCCTATCATGTGATTGGCGATGTGGCATCTTCGCCCAAATTATTTCGAGGCCTTCTACTTCTATCAGCCTCTCCTTTCACCTTGAGACCACCTCACGTTCTTGCACCGTCCGCCGTCCGCCGTCTGCCTCCTAATTACCTCCGAATAATTCAACCCGGCCTTTACGCTTTCACTGCCGTGTGCACGAACGACGAGACACAATTCCACCCGGTCCCTCCTTTCCAAACTCCTTTCGATTCCAACACCAGAATCGCAAGCATGTCTGACCAAATCCAAGAATTCCTGGACATCCCCAAAGACTTTTTCACGGAAGGAAGACAATTTGTCAACCGGTGCACGAAACGTACAAATGCCTCCTATTCTGCGCATTCCTTGCCCTATCTGCGCCCTTCGCGCTGAATACGCAATGTCAAGTCTGAGCACCATAGCTAACTTTCTTTTCTGTAGCCGATAGACGCGAATTCATCAAGATCTCTCAGGCAGTGGGTGTTGGTTTCCTTGTAATGGGAGCAGTTGGCTTTATCATCAAGCTCAGTAAGGCGTTCCTGCCCCTTTTCCATCCTCGCCCTTTCGCTTTGTTCTAGTAGCTTACAAGATATTCAGTACACATTCCGGTGAACAATATTCTGGTGGGAGGCGCATAATTTCTGGAATTGGTGTGCGGGAAGTTGGCTCGTTGAGTTGTTTGAGAGGGGCCGGGTGATGGGAGGCAGACATTCAGCCATGCTCCTCTTATGACAGGGCGTTTCTGAGAACATGGGCTGCAAAATGTATTATATTGGGCTGGTTCTGCAGCGGCTTGGGAAGCATAGCAGTGTTGTGTTTATGCATTGGGAGAATACAAAATCTCGCCTGTCTTGGAACTGCCAAGAATACACCTGCCGATCCGATTCAGAACAATGGACCTTGTTGAACATATTGAACTGACTAGATTTCAGTACCCCAGAAGAGGAGCTTCTCCGAGTGGAGATATTAAGAGCCCACTCCACCAATTGCTAGCAAGGCCTGGCGCATTTAGTTCGCAGGAGTGCTTCCAGCCTTTCTTAGCCACTTCTTAACAGTATATGCAAGACTGACATGGCATAGCCTAGCTGAATTGTATAGCGTCTCAATGTACCGCTGCAAGCTCAGTAATCCTACCAGCATCGTGCTCAAGTTCTCGCTGTTCCTACTATTTAGCAATCTTCAGTCTACAACCACCAAGCAACTTATGTCACGGGCCTGTCAATTTAGTACCATCGCAATATTCCTGGAGCTTCCATGCATCTTTTGCGGATGAATTATACAGATACAACGTTACTTTTACTTCCAAACTGAAAAGCGTCGCGATATATGGTGTGAGGTTTTGAGGGACTGGGCGGTGTCCAGTATGTCTGTCTACCGGTATCTGAGAAGCATCTAGGTAGGCCCAATTTAGTGTAATATTGTTTCCAGTTTTTTCAAACTAGCCTCCCTCTGCTCGATAGCCTTTTGCTTTTCTGGTGATTTCGTACGGTATGACTCTGCAATACGGGGATGGATGCCATCTTCACCAGACCTGAGCTGAGCTAGGCAAGAAGTACTTCGTATACTGTATATGCAACTTCAGCGAGGAAAATAACAGCGGTGTGGAATTCCAAGATGCTACCTAAATCAGGCAGTATTCTATGAGTTACGTAGGTAGGTAGGGAATAAGCAGGCATCCGTCTATCAGTCGTCGTACATACGTAAGCAGCGAATCTTACTAGTGACTAAGACTTTAGAATATAACCCTATAAAGAAGGATCTCGAGTTTAAATCCGTAGGTACTTGTGAACTGTTAGATCGATCACTTCGTTGATAGAAAAAGCTGTTGCTCTACCACCACCACCCCTTTATTCGACAATGGGAGAATTTGCCCCCCCCCAGGAAGGTAATTCAGGAGACGTCAAGATTCTGGAAACCTTCCTCGCTAGCAACTCTTCCGTTGAATATATTCGTTATCAATGGATCGACTAATCAGGCCTTCTGAGCGCTCGTATCGCTACAAAATCTTTTGCTCTCTCCCTAGGACGAAAAGAGTCATCATTAACAATCCCGTCACCAATTCTAACCGCGTTGGTACTCGACAACTATTTTCTTTTCGAAGACTTTGAAGTAGGAAAAGATGAGCTCTTTGCTGACTGGTCAAGTCTCAAAATCGCCACTATGCTCCAAAACATGCAATGGTCATGTGCTTTGTCAAAGAAGGAGGACATAAAGACGGGAAAGGCTTTCGCAGATGTCCTCGTTCTCGGCTTCAAGAAGTGTGTTCCTCGGCGAAGGGGAAACATGATTTGGGCTTCCTTGTTGGCAACGAAGTTGAATTTGTTATATTTGACGAATCCAGTGGAAGCAAATACGTACTCGGCGACGAGTATCAACAACAAATACCTCCCAATAGTTGAAGAGATGGTTGAGTATATTCAAAAGGTCGGGATCGAAGTCCGGCAATTCCACTCTGAAGGAGGCCCTGGCTTGTTTGAAATCTCGACGGAGCCTATGGCCCCTCTTCAGTCAGCCGATGCCCTGGTTTACTGCCACGAAACAATCAGGAATATCTCCCGCCAGCACGGTCTTCATGGTACGGTCTATCCAAAACCTTTTGAGAAGCTGAGCGGAGTTGGATCTCACATGCATCTATCGATGTCACGCCTGGACAAACATGAAAGCTTCTTAGCAGGTTTGTTGGAAAACTGGAGGGCTTTGGCAGCGTTCTATATGCCCAACTATGACAGCAACCTTCGGCTTAAGCCAGAGGAGCGAATTTTCTGGAGCCTGCAGAATAGAACTGCAACACACAGGAAAATCAAGGATGGCCATTGGGAACTTCGAGGTGTAGATGCAACTGCCAATCCGTATCTGGCGATGACAGCTATCTTGACAGCTGGGATTATTGGACTTGAAAAGGAGAAGAGCTTAACCATTAAGGACCCAAAGAGATTAGTCTTCAAAGGTTTTGAAGACGATGAAGCGACGGATCTTGGGATCTTATCTAAGATGCCAACAAGCTTAAAGGCAGCAATTAACAGCTTGAAAGCGGCCGAGGAGTTCAAGGATGCATTGGGTCCAGAATTGATTGACAGATATGTAAAGGTCAAGACCAAAGAGGAGGAGAACTTCGGAAAATCGATTGGGGCCGAGAGGAGGGAATTGTCCATGAGAGTATCTTAAAGCTTCAAATGGGGGGTTTGGGAAATGGTTACGATTGGAGTAGATCTAATGGCAAAGTGAGGTTAGAAGGTAATGATGATGATTTAGATGATAATGATAGTTTCCAAAACTAAGTCGGGGCAGTAATTGAATAGCCTTGGTACATTCGCATTCCGCATGAATAGAATGAATAGTAAGTAACTCACATTATTATGTACTCCGTATACACAGCGGCCAAGAAACATTATATGTACTACCATCATTTGTAAAGCCCGAAAATCAACTTAAGTCCGCTTATCGTAAGTGGAGAGCTTATTGATTACATTACTTTGAGCCGGATTAGTGCATCTGTGCATCAACTCCAACTCCACATCCACCTATTCCTCAAACAAACATTATTATATCGCATCTTCAGTCTTGCCTGGTCTCTCTCTTTCCCTCAATATGGCCGACCCCCATGGCAGGTCTTTGCAGGATATCCTGGGAGCAGGAGCTTCTTCCAGCTCAAGACCAGCAGACGGACCTTCGCCGCCGGGTGATGTCACGACGGCTTCCGAGAGCGAGGACATGGATTACGAAGCTACATCCGACGATGCAAGTGTAGACATTAACGATCCCGAATATATCGAGGCAATACTTCGAGGTGTCCACCAGGACTACGAGGAAGACAATGATGATAACGATGAGGACGACGAAGAAGACGAAGGTATTTCCAACCTCTGCTTCCCCTCAGTCCGCCGAAGCTAAATTGCCCCTCATTTAGATGGACCGTATGGTGAGCTACAAGTCGAAATCGAAGAAGAAGACGACGACCAGGATGCAACGCAATCTGAGGCCGAACGCAGTGAGCCGCCCTACATCTTAACATTTATCCTGACGGTCTTGCTTATATTCCGAATCGCAGCCACTCGACAACGAAGACAGGTGATCCGGTTGCTGGCAACCTCGGAGCTGGGGCGCTTGTTCCGCTTTGCAAACGATGACGAGGAACTTGATATCGACGATGACGCTGGGGATTATGGTCCTATGTGGAGGCGCAGGAGAAGGAGGCCACCGGCCGACCCCACTCGATTCCCGAAAGTCCCAAGTGATGAGGGAACCGAGCTTATGAACTCCGGAACCTTTGGTTCCAACGAAGAAGAGTCGGTTAGTTTGAGTGAGAGGGGCAGTATTGGAAAGAAAAAGAAGCTTGCTAGACGCATACTGGATAGAGAGCTGGCAACCGACAGCCATGCGAAGCAAAGGCTCAATCAGAGGCTGATGGCTCAAGTAAAGATCAAGCGTCCATTTCAAAACCATGACTAATGAGCTTCTAGGGCATGATACCAGCTTCAAATCCGGACATGGTCATCCACTACAACCAGCCTGTTTACTCGGGTCAGTTTTCGGACGATGGAAACTTTTTTTACTCCGTAAATAAGGATTATAAAGTCCGAATGTATGACACCTCGAACCCATACAAATGGAGATACTACAAAACTGTCGAGTATCCTTTTGGCCAATGGACCCTCACGGATGCTTCGTTAAGTCCCGACAACAAATACCTCGCATACACGTCTATTCGAAGTACCGTCTGTCTCGCACCTACGGACCCAAATGACAAAGGTGATCCTTATTCATTGGACCTTGCAGGTACGGGGAGACAGCACCCAGACATGTACCGTGCAAGATTTGGAGGCTCCTTTGGAATCTGGTCCATCCGTTTCTCTGGGGATGGCCGAGAATTGGTGGCTGGTGCTTCTGGTGGAGCAATTGTGGTGTACGATATTGAGTCTCGCCGCACGACCCAGAAAATCAACGGACATGATGATGATGTCAACGCTGTCTGCTTCGCCGACAAGTCCTCGCCTCACATTCTGTATTCTGGATCAGATGATACGACTCTCAAAGTCTGGGATACTCGTAGCATGGGTGATAGCCGAGCTGCCGGAGCTTTCGTTGGCCACATTGAAGGGTTGACATATATTGACAGCAAGGGAGACGGCCGTAAGAGGTACCAAAATGCCATTTTGAGTATACACACTGATTAAGTTGCAGGCTACATTCTAAGTAACGGCAAAGAGCAAAGTATGAAGTTATGGGATCTCCGTATGGTCATGTCTCCCAGTGACTTTACTTCTCGCGGACCATCCAGGCGAGGACCCCGCTTCGACTATCGCTGGGGATCATACGACGAGGATGACTGGTACAAAGACCCTAATGACAACTCCCTCGTAACTTTCAGGGGTCATCGTGTTCTAAGGACCTTGATTAGATGCCATTTCTCGCCCCCTGGTAGCACCAATTCTAGATACGTGTATTCTGGAAGTGAAGATGGAAAGGTTTATATTTGGAACATGGACGCAACAATTGCTGGAATAGTAGATGTACAAGGTGCAACTAAAAACACGAGGCCTCCTCACAATGAGTATGGTGCTATGGCTTGGGACGGCATTGAAGACAACTCCCAAAGTCATTGGAGAACCTGTGTCAGAGATGCCTCCTGGCACCCTAATGCTCCGATGATCGTTGGTAAGTACTTCACATTGTTGATCAAAACGCTCAAATGTTGATAATTCAAATATAGCTTCCGCTTGGAGCGGATACGGGAGGGACACTGGCACTTGCTCGGTGCACTCTTGGAATGATGGAGCGGAAGAAGATGAGGCAGAGCCAAAGATGGGGCTGCGCGTCAATCAGAAACTGGAAGTTGACCCAGCTCTGTACCCTGGCCAGAATGAGAGGCGTTATGGCCTTAGACATCGGAATTTAGGTGCGCATGATGATGATGATGATGATGATGATGATGATTGACTGAATGTCCTCGGCTTTCGGGAAGGAAATATCCAACATATTGGTGATTTGCACATATGAGAATATAGCTGGTTAGGAAAGAGGATCTGCATGGGCGTTATATGGAGTGATAGGTATGGGGGCATATGTTTATTTATCTGGTATAATATAACGAATTATACAAATACCTCTCCATTTAGTCTTCGGGCAATGTAAGCAATCTAGATGTCTATCTTTCACGCGAAGACCACTATATTTATAAGTGCGAGGCATATAAACTGTAAGATACATTCCTTCCCCCTTATACTGATTTGTTTTAGCCTTTTTCATAAGCCAATATTCTCTCATTTTGAACGTTGAACACTGAACAGCTCAGCTGTATGCTTATACGACAGAAAAGGATCAGCTTTCAACCTTATAACCATTTTCAAATAGTCCTGATAGATATCTAGGTATCTTATTTGAAGCTGTATTGTTGCTGCAGGCAAGGGGACTGAAGATTATAAATGTGCCTTCCAAAGTTCATCATCTCGCCCACATCCAAGATTCTCCCATCTAGTAAGACACATAGCCCATACTATGACCTGGGTAATGCTTGAAGTCTATCCCGAATTCCGGTCAGCAATGCCAGCATCCCTTTGGGCCCGAGCCAATGTGATGCCTTTCAAACCCCAAATTTTGCCCAAAACTCTGTATTCTTGTACCGAAAACTCGGATTATTAGTAATTTTAATACTCTCGGAATAGGATTCGGTTTCAAAGTATAGATGTCTACATATCATATGACAAGCGTGTCTCGTGAATTAGACAAGGTTGATAATACTGCCGAGATACCCCATCCTGAAAACGATGGATCATTTGGCCCTTGATAATACCTATACTGACCTGGTTTTCGGCACTATACATTCGTCGATAGGAGATATTGTCGCAGTATTTGAAAGGTTATCCCAAGAGTAGGCCGCAACCTTGACTTTGTTGATGACGCTTCATAGCCATACTTAAAACAGCTGAGCTGAAGTTGATCCCGCTAGTAAGTACCGTTGTAGCAGTTGCATCATCGAACACACAGGCTGTGATTAGAAGTCGTAGATATGACTGCTGATATTTGCTTGAATCTTCAATTTCATGGAGCTTCTGGCAAGGAGAGCAGACAACATGCTCTACCAGATCACGCGCTATGAGATCTAGAAATGCATATGTATCGTCCCATCGGCTAACCAGATGTTCGAGATACATTGTTCCAGTCACAAGCTTGATTTTCATGCAGCAGATCGAAAAAATGGCGGCTGAGGGAGCGGGAAGCTGTTCTATTATCTGGACCAGGAACTCTACGGGCAGCATTCCCAGAACCGAAGACTCAAGACGGCTGTCATAGGCGAGAACACATTCTCACAAGAAGCTTCATGATGTTTGATTATTAGGGATCCTAGTAAAGGTGATTGAAGTGGTTGAAGTAGTTGTGCGAGAACAAATAACACCAGCCGTGATATAAAGTAGCGATAGTGTCACGAGGTGGATTCATTCTAGTTGAAGGAGAGAATTCCTGCAAAGAACAGCGGGTATGACTTACTTGTCAGGGGAAATCATGAGGCGCTTGGGGCATCTCTAAGCGCTGACTTGCAAGGAAAGCAGTAGGAATTTAAAACGAGTAGGACTTGAAAGGGGGTTTCGCGTCAGAAAAAGGGCCAACTTTTCAATCCGGAGACCGATTGGGGGTAGAGTCGTCGACTACTATGAGTACGAAGTACAACAGGACCCAGTAACTGACCATGTCTTCACTCTATGGTGCACTTGCGCTTGCGCTTGAGAAGAAACTCTTTGATAGGACAGAATTCCGGCGAGAATGATAATAGCTTCTCTAGCTTCTCTAGAAGAGCACAGCAGCGCAATGCAGCGCGAAGAAACGAAACATATGCCAAGACTTGGGATTTGAAGTATCGCATTAATGCAATCGCGACGAAACAATTGAAAAGGTACAGACAGTATTAGACATCTATCTATATAGCATGATCCAAGAATACTCGGTATAGACAAATCTTGAAGCTGAAACTAGAGCAGAGAAGCGTAGCCGTAACACGATACGGCCCGGGACGGTGTTTACCTAAGGTAATTACTACTGTACTGTACTGTACTGTACCATGGATAAGATATCGTGCGACTACTCGAGTACAGTACTGTACCGTGCTCCTCTGATTGTCCATACAGATACTCCCACAAACAATGCTCGAATCATTTGATCGGACGTATCGTACTATACCTTAGATGATACTGTTGAGTGTTAACAATAATCAATTGGGCCCAACGGCTGTTGGTTGGAAGAAACAGTAGAGTCCGGGCGTCTAATTGACAGCCTCCTATTATTGCCGTGTCCAGTTCCAGTCCAGTCCAGCCAGTCCAGTCCAGTTCAGTCCATGCCCCTCGGACCCCCTACCTCTAAGCTTCCTCGGGCGTCCATAGAGACACACACCCACACCACCAGCACCAGTTGCTTGTTACAGACCTGCATCAAGTTGTCGAACCGCAGAACCGCAGAACCGTGCTCAGCTCCAGTTTAGCCTTCACCATTCCTGTCTCACTCACTCACTCACCCACGCACGATATCTGTCTGCAACTGCAACTAAAGCCCGTCCTGTGCGAAGATATACGAGTAGACCTCGACCTCTACCCGCCAGAACGATTGATCAACTCCACCTCCAATTTCCATTAGCCTCAACTGTATCTTCGACCGTCTCCCCTGCCCTGCCTCTCCTTTTGCATCTCGATAAAGCCACCAGCTGCAGGTCCATATCAGATCAGATCAACTCGCTCTTCTGCACCGCATACGCACACGAACCCATCTTCATCCATCCAGGCGCGCCGAACCGAAACTCGTCGCAGCTCTCTGACCAGCACTTGGTCCGTCTTCCACACTCTTTGCAGGTACACAACAGCCTTGCTTCACCCACCCGCCCACCAAAGCGGCGGGATGGCCAGCTTCCGATGTGTCAAAGATCTGACCTTTATGCAGACGTAGCCTCCTATATCCAACAAACTTCCTCGAGACCTCACGTCCTCATATACACTGTCGTCTTTCACCCAAACTATATCTCCACCAAACATGGCCGCTCCAGGAACCCAATCGCTCAAGGTTTGATTTCCTGCGTCGCAAACATATTGCGTGCATAGAGACACCTAAGCTGACTTCTATTCGACTCTAGTGCGTTGTCACTGGTGATGGTGCTGTTGGAAAGGTATATACAGATTGGATCCCACCGAGGTGCTCCTGATAGCTGATATCCGTCCAGACATGTCTTCTCATATCCTACACAACGAATGCCTTTCCCGGCGAATACATCCCTACAGTGTGAGTTTAAATGTACCTCTTCAAAGTGCAGTGGCTGATGGCCCATAGGTTCGACAATTATTCTGCCAGTGTGATGGTGGATGGGAAACCGATTAGCTTGGGACTGTGGGATACTGCTGGACAAGAAGATTATGATCGACTACGACCTCTTTCGTACCCTCAGACTGACGTTTTCCTCATCTGCTTCTCTATCGTCAGCCCGCCATCTTTCGATAACGTTAGAGCCAAAGTACGTCCGAGCCCTTGTTTTTGAAACGATATGCTAATGTTACATTGCGTAGTGGTTCCCAGAAATTGACCACCACGCCCCATCAGTGCCTATAATCCTTGTCGGGACGAAGTTGGATTTAAGGGAGGACCCAGCAACGTTGGAAAGTCTGAGACAGAAGCGAATGGAACCGGTATCATACGATCAGGCTCTAATCATTGCAAAGGAAATCAGAGCCCACAAGTACTTGGAATGCTCAGCTTTGACCCAAAGAAATCTGAAGAGCGTGTTTGACGAGGCCATCCGGTTAGCAATATCTTCTTTTCTTATTCGATGTCAGACATACTTATACTGACGTCCTATCCCTAGAGCGGTTTTAAGCCCAAGACCGCCACCCAAGGCAACAAAGAAGGGGAAGTGCACCATTTTGTGAAAGATACCCTTGGCGAAGTTGTAGTGTGTGCGTGGTGAAGAGTTTGAGTGGGAGCATTATATCAGAATATGTCCGTTGGAGAGACGGGTTGGGATTGAAGCTGTTATTTCTCTTCGTCGTTTAGAGATGGAAGTACAAGCTTCATGTTTATGAAACAGCACTAAAGAAGCAGGACGTCCGAAGAACCACCTTGCCCGCATTTTCTCTTCTATCAAGATCTTTTCGATGTACTTCTTGCTATCTTTAGCTTCTGCTATGGACTAGCTAGTACGCGCATCTAGGAGATATCCCATTTCCTGTAGATAATGCACGGCGGAGTAATGATGAAATGACCTTCAGGTAGTTTGCATAGCATTTCCTTTCCCAAAGGCGTACGTACTTTTTTAGTTAAATGATATACAGTATACTGGTTCTATTCTACACCCGATACTCCATCCAATACGCCCAGCTTATGCACGTGGTGAACCAAGACAGAATTTCATACGCTCTATTAGACCTGGACTCGGGCTCTACGACTCGGGTGGATAGCACTCTCATCAATAGCACCGCCATCTTTCTTTTCCAGTTTGACCTTTTCTTCTTCCTGTATCCTACGGAAGCGTTGCTCGTTTAGCTTCTGATTCTTGCCTTCTATCTTCTGCCGTCTCTCCTGCGTATTACCTCCTCCACCAGCACTAATCCACAAATCAGCAAAAGAGTCTACGGGAAAGGGCAACAAAAAATACTTACGTGAGCTCCACGTTTATTTTTCTCGATGGAGAAACCCCATCATCGAACATCGAATGGTGGAACAGTTTGAGACAAGTCTTCATATGATCATATCCATCGAATTCAACAAAAGCGCAACCCTTGGACTCGGTAGGCTTTTCCTTCTTGGTAAGGAGGCGGATAGATTTGGGCTTGACAGATGCGAAGTGTTTTTGTAGAGACTCTTTTGTTGCGCTGAAAGGTAGGTTGCCTATTTAGATGTGTAATTAGTTAAAATGCTTGGGAAGGAGTGGTAGCGTGAGACCTACCAATGAAACAAATAAACCTAGCAGCCTTTCCCCCTTCCTCGCCAGTCTCCTTTGCCGCAGCTTCTCGTTTCCGCTTCTCGGCTCGGTTGCGATTGTTCTTCTTAGACTTCTTCTCCTCCCCATCTCCATCAGCCTCCTCTTTGGACGTGGAGTCCTTGGCGGCAGTCCCGTTCGCAGCAGTCGCAGTTTCAGCAGCCTCTTTTGCTTTTCTCTCTGCCTTTCGCTCTTTCTTTGACTTTTGGGTACTTCTTCCTCTGCCACTGGCTCTTGGACTGCTAGTTCAACAGCTGCAGTTTCGCTTTGCTCTGCTTTCAAGGCCTTCTTCGCTTTCTTCGCCGCACTCCTAGCCTCCTTATCCTCATCTGCGACAGCGTCTTTATCCTTCTTGCTCTTCTTCTCCTTCTTCGCGGCCTTCTCTTCTACCACACCCTCATCCGCACTCCTCTTTCTCTTCTTCTTTGGCTTTTCCTCCACAACTACTTCTTCACCTGGTAAATCGGGTATTGCGTTTTCGAGCTTGCGCTTCTTGGCTTTTCGTTCTGCCCGCGTGGCATCGTTGTTTTCCTTTCTTTGATGAGGAACCCATGTTGTGTGGTCGTGGTTTCGAAGAGGGCCTTTCGAAAGTTTTCATTTTTTGGAAGAAATAACTTTAGCGGGCGGGGAAGACCCTTGGAATGACGGCACGTGCACGTGGGACCAATAAATAAGTGGGTAGGAGTAGGTAGGTATTGTATTATTATCGATTTACATTTCATAGAAAGACTTCACCGGTTTTTTTATCTTCAAGATAGGAGATATGGAGGACTTTGTCATTTGAGAAAAGTTTTCTTGATACAAGCAATGAAATTCGCTCAAGTCTCAACTTCAACTTCGTTAACATTATCTAGACTAGGTAAGCTATCAAGCTCGGAGCTCGTTACACACGAGCTTCAAAAGAACTACTAAAGTTCCAAAACATCCTTACATATATAGCAATGAAGTTCCTGCTCCATGAGTGTCCTAGTTGGGGCAACTGGAACAAAATGAAATACAAAAAGTACTGATAGTAGCGACCAACGATTTCATACACCAACGAGCCCACACAGGGAACAATGTTAACCAGCTTCCCTTTGAAAAATCCCCACCGGGCCGAATATTCGCTCTAAAATTGCTCGAAAGAGCCTAAGTGACCGGTTTGTGTCTAAAACGAATATCTGTAGAGGTCGAAAGAAAGCGTCTTTTCGTAGTACTAGAGAACAAAGTATAACGCGGCTAATGTAGATAGAAGAGGAATGCGGGCTCCATGGCGGTGTGCTGTACCAGTGACTAACAGCGGTTCTGGAGTACTTGAAACAGCGATAGCAGCTGGCTTTGCGATTGCGGTTAAGCTAGCTGCGTTGGGGGGGAAGTAAGGTGGTGGTGATGCAGTAACCTGCGGGGAGTAGCCGCCAGCACATTGTAAAGGGAAAAGTGCACTTTGGGTCGGAAAGGAGGAGCCATCAGCACTCTCTGTTCGATAAAGACCGGCTGAACCTGTAGGCCCAAGGAATTTTGCCCCTGCGAGATACTCCTCTTCTCTTCGCTGGAGTAAGACATCGTCAGGAACGGGCGGGATGCCGAAGATCATCTGATTGCCAGTTCCACATTGAGCTATCGTGTGGTGAAGCGCCGAACCAAAATGGACTGTGTCACACTGCGAGTATATGCACTGGTAGACAGACTTGAAGACAAATTAGCTTGACTCGCAGTAGACCGAGGATGGGGGGAAATTACGTTTTGATAACCCGGTTCGCCACAGAGACAAGCAATATCGTGTAGGCATTTGCTGACATATTTCGTATTCTCTCAGCAGCTAATAGCGCAGCCTCAAACTTTGATAACTTGAATTCAGAAGTCTCAAGTTGGCAAGCTCTTACCTGGTGCAGGCGCATCGATCTGTCACACGGTGCTCGAAATAACCACCAAGGAGCATAAGACCCTGAGTGACCTCATGATCTTTCGAGTTCCAACCAAAACTCAACGTATCCTGAAGCGAATTCGATACCTCAAGAGCGTTCAAAGTGAAGTGCGTGAAAGCAAAGGTTGCGAACCACGAAATAAAGAGCGGTGGGATTCGAGGAAGCATTCGAGTTGTGGATGGATCGAGGGGAGACTCAAGCGATGGACTGGTATTATAGAGACAGTATCCTTCAATTGAAGTCTGCTTTAGAGGCCGTGTGATGTGCCGTGAGCGAATGTTGGGTGGCAGAGGTTGGGAGGTGAGGGACGCAGGACTGAAGAAATTGAAAGCTCTTCCATGCTGAAAAGTGAAGTTGCGACCCAATAGTACTTGTTGCAGTAAAAATATTTAGGTTCATATAGGGACGTTGACGTTCCTTCCTCACAATAACCCTGTGGTCGTCCTACCGTATCAGTCGGGATATACTTCACCCCCTTGTTCCCTCTAAATAATTATCAAAGATCTTTCGCCTTACCGTATAAACATGGGGGTAAACAAATGATATTATTACCTTGATGGACAAGGGGGAAAGGGTGTTACCCAACTAAGACGGTACTGGGTATTCATTGTTGCCATAAAGAGTACCAAGTAAGTCGGTCTTAGCCCGTTCTTCTGTATTTGCAAGACCCAGAGGTGAACCTCTTATCTATAACTGAATATTTGCATAACCCTTTTCATGGAAGTGAGCTGTGGAACCGCCTTCGGCTCCGTACCTTTTACTTACATAAAGCCCGTGCTAAAAGTACTCGAGGAAACTGGGAACTCACTTGTCCGGAAAAGGCTCCGCAGTCTCATCTGTCAAAATAAGATACGATGCTACCACAAAGCGGTATGCCATACCAGAATCTATTTTCTAGTAGAATAAGAGCTGTATGCCGTTTTTATCGGCGGCGTATCTCTCCTTAAATATCGATTGCCCAAGCCAAAAAATCAGTGGCACTTGCGTTTCTTTCATTTCCAGGATTCCCCGTTTCTTGACATCTATGTGTGAAGCATCGATAACAATTCTTTCCAGCCGGTCAACTGCCAAAGCGCCTAGATTTTCGTCAGTACTAAAATCCTCAAGAGACAGTATGAGGGACAAACCGTCGTCCATCAAGTCCTTTAGACGAGTCGGTGTTCCAACTGCAACACCAGTTCTTGTAGTTTTGAGAAATTTGACCGAGTCTTGCAGCTTGATATGTTTCGCGAACAATTTTGCGACAGTTGCGTCTTTCGTTTGTAATTTCCGTACAACTCTAGATGTATAGTCAGAACAGCTGTTGAACTTCTACATTGAATGCACGCACCTTGCGATCTCCGCTGCTCTCAAGCCAGCTGCAGTGACTATAATTGTATGCGGTGAACCATTTTTCTTCGACGCCGACCAAAGTTTTGTTGAATTTCCTGCAAACTTCTCTAAGAAGCCGGGCAAATTGTCTAGGTTTCTTGTTTTATCCCATGCCGTTGTGTCCTCGATTGCCTTTGCTATAAACCCGTTAGACGGGCCTCTAGTAAAAATATGGTATATGTACCTGGGATGTACTTGTCCTCTAACTCGATTGAGCTCAAATCACTCTCGTATCTTCTCGTTCGCTGTGCTACATAATCTGCCAGCAGCTGGCTGTCCATGTGCGAGAATGCTTTGTTGATGCCAGTCTCTAAATCTAGTTCGTCTTCCTCAATCGCCTTGGCCTTGGCCTTAGTCTTGGGCTTCTTCTTTTTCTTCCCCACAGGAGCTTCACCAGCGCTGGTTACCTTGGTCGGATTTCTCTTTCGTTTCTTGCTTATGGTTGGAGACGCTGGTGGTTCAGGGCTCGCACTTGGCCTCTCGACGAGGGGGTCTTGTAGATTTTCCTGGTCGGCCATTGTTAAAGAGGTACCGCAGAGGAATCGGAGTTATGGGATCGATGAACTTTACAAGTAGCATTTATTTTCCGTAAAAGAAAATAGCTGCATTCTGCCACTTGACCGCCCTGGCTGGTAGGCTTGCCTAAGGTATCTTAGTGCGGGGTTACCTTACTAAAGCCGCAAAGCATACATAACGCGTCGCGTGCTGACAAGGATCTCCAAGTAAGGTACCCAATTTCGAAGTCAATAACAAATCGAGCAGTCTATTACAACTACCCCAAATCGGAGAACAGACGAGTTGCAACTAATGATTACCCTCCATCGCCATACTTTACCTCGAATGCGGTAGTGTACTATAATCTCTTTTTCTAAACATCAGACATGTCCACAAATCCACAAAATGGCAATGCGCCGCCAGATGGCTCTTCTGCGCGACCTCCGCGGATAACTCCTCGAAACTCCGATTTAGATGATGTGCTTATTGCGCAAGCTGCAAAAGAAACCCCATATGGCACTCTGCGCCAACTTGCGAATATCCCAAGACCAACAACACCTCTGCGCCGGGCTTCTAGTGCAGGCCCTCCCTCCCAACGATCAACTCGACGAACGCCTGCAGGCCAATTGAGAACACCCGGCGCTGCGCAGAGGATATACGGCTCTGGTAGGAGGGCTGTCGCTGTGACGCCGCATGGTCGAGCTGCTCAGCGAGAATTGGAGGCCCGAAGAGCTGGACTCACTCCCGCTAGGAAGGACAGGAGGAGAAGTGGGAGACAGCAAAGAGAAACCCCAAGAGATACACTCAGAGCACTCAGTCGCATTCTAGCCCCAAAGACACTGCCAATTGTACCAACACCGCACGGCCCCAGACCTCCCAATGTCAATTTCCGTTTACCCGGAGAAGATGATTTGGATGATGGGCCTGAGCTCGAACGTCCTCGTCTGTCACTACCTATTGGGGATGAGGAGGATGATGACGACAGTCTTCTGCTTCCGCCACAATCAGCAGGCTTGGAGGATGAGAATTTCACTGTTCAGTCTGTTGAGCTTGGCCGCAGGGCTATAAGTGAACAACCGCTCAATCGATTTTCGAGAGGAAGCTTTGGAAGTGTCCGATTGAGTGACCAATTCGCCGACCTTAATCAATTGGAGTTCGACGGAGGAGATGTTTATGATTCAAGTATTATGGCTGGGCAAGCCTTTGAGGATGACAACATCCCAGGTGATGTTTCCGGGTTTCCAGGGTGAGTTGAATTTTCAAGCTGGCGTAACCCCTCGGATCCATTTGTTGCTGACAGCCATAGTGATAACACGGAAACTTTAAGAGACCTGGGTCTTGACCGGGGTCGCATATCTTTAGCATCAGGTCGCAACAGCGATATTCGATCAGGAACAGTTTCAGCAGATGACACTGAAACATTTGTATTCACAGTTCCTCCCAGAGATGTAACCGAATTACGGGAGTTAGATCAACCGGAGGAGTCCTTGATTCAGGTCGAGGATGAAGTTCAGTATGAGCTTCCGTACGATGTCCCTGATGAGGATGTTCCGGATGAGGAGGACGACGAAGTGGACAATATTGAGGACCCTGATCTGGCGAGCAGCCCCCCTCTAGCAGGTATGGACATCAGCCTGCACGATACTACGCCACAAGATGTCGATCTGGTAAGCGCTGCAAAATTGAAGGTTGCGAGGAAGAAGAGGATGAAGATCTCCAAACATGGAATACAATACCCATCCCTTCCAGTTGGCGTTGTCAAGAAACTGGCAACGTCATACGCACGAATGGGCGGTAACAGCCGAACAAAAATAAGCAAAGATACCTTAGATGCTATCATGCAGGCATCGGATTGGTTTTTTGAACAAGTCAGTGATGATTTGGGTGCATATGCAAAGCACGCAGGCCGAAAGACAATTGATGAGAGTGATATTGTTACACTAATGGCGCGGTTTGTCCTTCCATCCCCATCAGATTATTCTAGGACACGGACTCATTTTTGAAAATAGGCAACGCCAGACAAATGCTACTACGACACCATTTTCTCTTGCTCAAAGGCATCTACCTCGAGAGCTGCTCCAAGATCTACGAATGGTGCCTACATCAAAGCTCAAAAAAAGGCCAGCTGCAAAGAGTGGAAGAGGAGGCCGAGGAATGAGGCTAGGTTTTCCTGCAACGTAACCTTGGCTACGTGCTTGACAGTTGGATTTGATGATATTTACGACTTATGACCACTCTTTGTTTTGGCGTACTCGGCGAGCTATATCAGCTGAAGGTTTCTTGACAACCATCCAAAGCATTACGGACGTAGCTGCAGCGAGGGCGTACCTGTGTAACGTGTAAGCATAGTGCATGGGATGTGTTTACCACATGAATCGGAAGATAGGGCATCAGAGAGAATATCTTTTCGGGGAGGTGCCGGACAATGAGCTTTCCCTCATTTGATCAAATACAGCGTATGAGTCAAAAGTCACATCAAGCTCTCCCCAATGGTCTCCCCACTTCTGTCACTCGACTTGATTGTTTTGATTCAAGATGCGACAACGAAGGTATTTTGTTCACTTACCACGTAAAGATATATTGAGCATGGTTATTCCTCAGGTTGACCTCTGCCGGCCTCCCAATTGGAATTCCCCTAGCCTCTCTATCCCACGCCTTAAGAAGGTCCGGTTCTATGTTCACCCATTAGTACACGTCCATAGACAGCGGTTGTAAAACGAACCCATCGTTTCCTCAACCCACACGGCCTGGCTTCCTGTCAACTGGGCCATTTGCTTAACATCCGGAAAATAAAACTCGTGTGTGTTCGGACTGTTATCCGGGGTGAACATGTTCTTCTTCCACTCCTCCCGCAGCAGCCCCTCGACCGTAACTTCCCCCTGCGGCACTCCATCAGGTCTATCCTTCTGCTTCTTGTGCTTCTTGTCAATCCACCCTCTATTCACAAGCACGGTCGTTCCCTCCCCCTCTCTTTCTAGTGGCGTAATGACCAAATATCCATCATGACCATCTTGCAATCGGGGCCCTATAAGCATCTCTTGGTCATGCCTGAAATGTCCTGTAGCATAGATCCTCCTGTAATCGAACTCGTTGATTGCATTGGGGTCGATATGCGGAGGTAATGGGAGAGGATCTCGGACGAGCCGGTCTTCGAATTTAGCCATTAATTTGGACTTCCAGTCCAGGCGTTGCACTTGCCATGTCCCGAGGGCGAAAGCTGTGATTGGGATGAGAGCTATTGTGAGGTCAGCGGATGCAATTGGCAACTTAAAGAACATCCACGTACCTAGAATTATCAGACCAGGCCCGTGTCTCTTTCCTGTTCGTACTAAGGTGGGTGGATTGTCTACAATGGACATGAAATTCGGGTCGTCGCCAGGCGCTCGTCTGAACCGTCGAGAGCTTCTAGATATTTGCCTGCATGCTGGGCATTTGAAAGTTGGGGAACTCCAAGGATCTTTCGACAAAGGTTTAATGGGGGAATTCCGGTGCACTTGGCGTAATAAGGACCTCGAAACATTCATGGCTGCTGGTGTTAACAGCTTCCCGCTGATGGTACAAATATCGTGTAGTAAAAGACGTACGGCGTGGTGTTGAAGCCCGGTTGAACTTCGGTCTAAACTTATAGGCCACTAGGAAGACACATGCCATCCTCCTGAGGCTGTAACTGTATTTCCAATCACGTCCGCATCCATTGTTTGTAAAAACGATTCAGCAGTCGATTTTATTCAAAATGTTTCACGAAGGTGATCTACAGAGCGGTATCAGCAAAGCCCTAGAAAAATCAAAATTGGTAGCATGCTTTGTGACTGGTACTGCCCTCCTCAACCTTGCGTTTCGATATACCTCCAGTCCCAACTAACAACCTCTAGACGACGACGTGGAGAGCAACAAGTGGGAAACCGACTTCATTCAGGAGCCAGATGTAAGTCGTCAAAGTCCGTGAGTAATACCAACATTGTAACTGACATTTATATAGTTGAAAGCGGCATTAGCTGAGCAGACGATCCTCCTACGTCTCAAAGCTGGCTCGCAGGAGGCAGGTTATCTTGCTGCCATATTCCCATTACCAAAAACCCCAACCTTTGTGGTTATTCAGTAAGTCTAGCAGAAGTGGGCTGTGTTTTCTGCTTTCCACATAGCTACAGGGTCTATAGACAAGAGGCCCTCCCCCTCCCTTCCCCCTTTTGTTTCCTGGACATCAACGTGGTAAAATAATGAACTAACTATTTGTCTAGAAATGGCGAACTCAAAGAGTATTTGGCTGCTGGAGTCACCAGGGAAGAGTTCATACGGCGGATGGGGGTCGTGCTAGGATCACGTGTAGTTGAATCGCCTCCAAGCCAGGATTCCCAACCGCCAGTGTCAACAGCCACTACCAGTAGTGAGATTGTCCCGGCAGCAACTAGTGAACAACCTTCATCTGCAGTACCGACTAGTCAGCCAAATCAGCAAGCTGCCCCAGCGAGAAGGCAGCCATCAGCAGCCAATCTTCTCGCAGAGAGGAGTGCCCGTCTGGAACAGCAGGAAAAAGAGCAAGGAAAACAGTCAAAAGGAAAAGGAAAAGCCCCAGCGGACTCTACATCCCAGGGAAAGGCTCCAGAGAAGGCTGCACCTTCGTCCGCGGACATGAAGTATGCGCTTATGCAAAAAAAGCGCCAGCAAGATGCTAAAGATGAGCGGGCTCGTATTCTTAAGCGCGTGGAGGACGATAAAGCCCAGAGAAGACAGGATGCAGCGGAACGAAAGGCCATATCCAAAGCAGATGCTGAGTCCGGGAGTCAATCGTCGGCGACGGTGTCTTCTTCAAGTCGCAGCAATCACCCGTCAACTCGATCAGCCGAATGCGCGGTGCAAGTCCGTCTGTTCGACGGATCCACGATCAGATCACGCTTCCCATCCTCAGGTAACCTCCGTGTCCACGTGAGACAATGGATCGGTGAGAAGCAGGAGCGAGATACCCCTTATACCTTCAAGCAGGTCTTAACACCTCTTCCAAATAAGAATATCTCTATCTCAGAGGAAGAGGAAACCCTCCAAACACTCGGCCTTACTCCGAGTGCGACTTTGATCTTAATACCTGTTGATGGCTATACCTCAGCATACGAGGGTGGTGCAGGTGGTGGAATTGTCTACAGAAGTGCGGCTGCAGGGTATAATATGGTATCGTCTGGTCTTGGTATGGTTACTGGAGCCCTTGGCAGCCTCCTCGGTGGCGGAGCAGCTGCGCCTGCACAAGAGCAACACGAAAATGCACCTTCTGCTTCAACTCCATCTACATCTATCAATGTCAGGACATTGAGAGATCAACAGAGGTCAGATGATCAACAATTCTACAACGGAAATGCTGTAAGTTCGTTCCCTCCAACTTACCAGAAAGACTGACTGACATAATAGCTCAACTTCGAACCGAGAAAGGACGACGATGATAAGAAAGAGGACTAAAAAGCCTGCCAATATCGGGAGCCAGAAGCTAGTCGATGACTCGCAATACCAAGAACATACTGCCTCGCCGAGTCTAAGTACTCTATCATCAAGGTGGAGAGGGAGCTTTATGAGTATTGGGCAAGGGTTTTATTTCTCATAATGATGGAAGCCAAAGCATATCGTCCGACACAGGATCATGATCAAGGAATAGTCAACCTTCGTTTAAAATATAAGAAAGCAACTATCAAGTGGCTAGCCTGGAAGCTGTGGAAACAGCTTTGTATTTATATAAGCACGAAAGCACATTTGTTACTCAACTTCGCTGAAGCTTAGCTCGTATTTTGTTATGAAATGCAAATATCGTTTTATATCACTTGGACTACAAAAAGTGGGCTATTTACAAATCGTATTCCCTTGCTGTTTTGAAGCATCCTGTCCTGGAAATGTTTCAAGGCATTTCTGGTTACTTGATCTATTGGCCAGAACTCGCAAATTCAGAGGGGCGGTACATCTTCTGGTGTTGATGGGGATGAAATGCAGTGTGTACAAACACTAAGCGTTCATTGGGTTTTCAAGCAGCATATTTGACATTCAACTAGCATACTTCATCTATTCTAGCTATTTAGCAAGAATCTCGTCTCAAGCTAGTACTATGAATAGCTGGGACTTGGAAGCCTACTCGAATATTCCGACAACGTACAGCTGAAAACTCCACTCGTAAGTACTTCTGGTAGCCGCCAAATCACTCATCCAAATGGAGACTCTTGTAAGTCATCAATCCGTTCTGCATCCCCGAGCATGTTGTCAAAGGTTGGGATATTAGGATGGTCCGCTCCGGAGCTGATAATACTGCTTATTTCCGCAAGACTTTGCTTCTCCTTCCCAGAGCTCGCATTGTCGATCCAGCTCTCGTCTAGCAGCAAACGAGATATGTCCATCTCGCCCATATTACTGGTAAAAGGAGCTGTCATCGTCCCGCCCCAGTCGAATGATTGAGAAAATGCCAGGCCTTCTGAGGACTCCATGGTATGCGGATCTGAGAAGGTGTTGAAACTGTCTTTGAAGTTGTACAGCGAGCTCTGGGGCTGTAACGGCATGGCTTTTGATGAGTCGTCCTCGGTTGAAATGATTTCTTGAATTCGTAAACCTTCACGACTGGAAAACGACTGAAGAGAGGAAGACGGGTGCTTTCTTGGGCTTCCTCCATCCTCATTTTCAGTTCTGTCTCTCCTACGTTCACTCGATGTCTTTAATGGCCGAACAGGGGCTAGAGACGCTTGCACACCGTTTGCTACTAGATCCGGACCCGAAATATCTTTATCTTTCGCTTTTGGCTGAACGTGGGGGGGTTGCGGCTCTAATTGAATACCAACATGGTCTTTGCTAGACGCATCCAGTTTATCTTCGCTACGGAACTTCTCTGGGTACTTGTTTCTAAAGCGGTCTCTCAGATCTGTAGGCTGTCTGGTTTGGAGGTGGAACCTAGGATCTCTCTGGATTCGTGTCCACGCAGGACCAAGTAGGTTATACCCATCTAGAATTGCGCGGTCTTCCTCCTCAGTGAAAGGTCTCCTTTCCCGACGGCGAGACTTGCGAAAAGGTCCTGCAATGCCTAGTTGAGCAAGGTCTGCCATCTTTCTTCGATGAGCGCGGCTTTTCTTAGCTTTGCTCGAGGTCCCTTCGACGGAATTGGGGTTGGCTGGTGGGTCATCGTCATCAATAAGAATATTCTCAGACATCAAACTCGACTTCGACTTTCCTTGTAGCGTGTTCTGACCAGAAGTTGATTCTGTTTGTTTGAAGCCTTTACCGTTCTGATCGTTTTCGCGCAATTCAGCAGGGCAGCACGTTCTGAAACGGTCCTTGAGATCAGCTCCAGATCGCCCATTGAACACGAAATCCGAGTCCTCGAGAATATCGCTCCAATTGCCTACACCGTGCTTATACACTCCCAATAGGAGATTATCTGTCTCCTCTTCCGTCCATTTCTTCCTCACCCGAACATCCTTCCTCGTCTTGCTACTCTTGGCGGCTACACTCTTTTTCTCGATTGCTTTTGGCGATGTGCATTTCGCGGGTTCTTCGACTTCTTGGACGTTGGTGGGGACAATATTTAGGCTGTTTCTGCCGTGGCTATCGTGAAAGGAGCTTGAGGCTATTGGAGGAAACAATGCTGCTTGCGGGGGGGGCTCGAAGAGGCCGATAATGATTGGAGGCACTACCTGTTTCGCAGCTTTGTGTTTCTTCAGCGGTTGAGGAAGCTGGACGAAATCATCTTTGCTGTTCTCCACAATGAGCCGTTTCTTTGATGGTATACTGGCCGCGCCGCCTGTATCGTCATCCAATATCTTTCGTAAGGATTGGGGTGACGAGCTACCTAAAGCTCGGTCGGTGATAGCCTTTTCAGATGGCTGATTTTGTTCACTGCGTTCCTTCTCTCCGTCGTCGATTGGAGGGGTAAGCGTCGCTGCGTGTTGCGGACCAAGTTGTGCATTCGAAGTTGGTGCTGGCTTTCCACTTGGAGTCCCTGCATCTGGCTCAAGTAATAGAGGCCGCCCATCTGCTGTAAATATACTTGGACGGTTCAGTGAAGGGAGTTCCAGCGAGCGAGACGCCGTATATGCTTCGGAAGGTTCATCGTTGAGCAAGGCTATCAGGCGTGGCTCAATAGTGTACATGTTATGTTGGAAATACCAGTGCAACCATGGCGAACAGAAGATTCAGCATCGAGTCCAAGGCCAGATCAAGTTGTGATGCGAAAACAGTAATGTTTTGAGGGTTTGCGAATCGTTACATCAGGTGATGTGTTTATAGTGCAAGGAGGGGTGTATCTAAAGACATTGTGACAACACCAGTTACAACTTCCCATACTTCGTACAACATCAATTCTCGATTCCCAATTATCTAGTCTGCTACTCTACCACATAAATTACGCACCAGTGCAGCTTTCGTAATGACTTCCATTCTCCCTCCAATCCCAAGATTCGTCTTCACCATTCTAGAGCCACTTTCCCTGTAAGTCATACGTACAACCGCAATTGTTCATTGCGAGCTTCGAGATCTCTTTCTGATTGAGAAATGTTACAGAATTGCTGGAGCTGTTGCACCCTTCATATCTCCAGAATGGTTCGTTGCAGAGCAGATTCCCATATCGCCTCTTGATCCAATCTCAGCAAATACTCGAGTGGTGGCATATCAGTAAGTCGCCCTGAGCTGACTTTGGCCTAAATTCCCCAAAGCGGTTTCCCGTTGCTCCTGGCACGCCTTTCTTTTGATTTGGTTATTTCAGCTTCCCCTATTTTGGGTTCTTACTGACTGGCAAGATTGGGAAATATCTACCTCCTACTGGCTATGGTTGGAGTGGCTGTGCTCTATCAAACTACGGAGCCTAAGGTTGTCAGAAATTATGTGATAGCCCTTTGGATTGCAGATATTGGACATGTCGGTATCACTTGCTATGGCATGGACTATAATAGGCTTATCGACTTACCAAATTGGAATCCCATGACTTGTAGGTACTAATGCCTCAAAGCCCCTGAATACTGAAACTGACTTTTTACTGTTGTCCAAGGGGGCAATATTGGAGCAACAGTTGCATTATTCTTAACGCGGACTGCCTACCTACTTGGCCTTTTCGGGAAAGATCGTCAGGTGACGCCCATCTCGAAGAAGGTGCAGTAAAGCTGAGAAATATTCCGCCATGACCAGCCAGCCGCCAGAAGCATTGCATGATTTCACCTCCAACTATGTTTCTGCCAATTTTTTGGTTAGCCAAGCAATGTGTGGCTACATAATGGGTCAATGAGGTAGCCGGAGTAATGGGATTTCTAGATGGTCAAATAGAAGCGACGTAAATATGGCTGGATGTATTTGCTTTTATCAAATAACTCCTTTCTCATCCGCAGCAAGTCAAATCCTCGCAAAGCTCTCCGCATCTGATCTGACAAACAGACTTCTCACTATATATCTGCTGTGAGAGTGCCTGTCCTTCCCCTTCACTCTCCCGCAACGTTGTGCTGGCAGAAAACTCGGGCTGTAATGTTGCACTATGAATTCCGTAGGCGTGAAGACATTCTCCTATAAGTTTCGCCTGGCCCATGAAACCGACGACCTCCTGCTCTAACGTTACAATGTGAGCTGATGCTATGGCTTTGTTTTGGCTCAGACGCCAGGCGTGGAGTTCATGGACAGAGGTTATTCCTGGGATCTGGTTCGAGTTGAGTACAGAGGAATGATATTATAAGCAGGATTAATCCTTACCTTCTCAAGATCATGCTTGACGTCTTCAAGATTTACTCCAAGTGGGACACTTTGAAGAAGAATAGAACCGCTGTTTTTCACTACAATGTCTATTTTTAGTCACGTAGGGATAAACGGGAATCCGAGAACTCACCCAGGGGTAGTGATGAGAGTAATATCAGAAATGAGATGCCCATGCTAACACCAGGATCTGCATAGAATCTGCCCTCAAATTTTGCTTTCCTATCCAGAAAATTAGTAAGCGTTGGCTAACTCTTCTGGGGGTGAGAGCTCATATTTTGAAACGGTAAATTAGGGTTTGCAGACAAGTTCAACTTACCAGATTACTGCTGCAGCAATAATAACCCCCATGTTATTGATTGCGTCGCCGATAACATGGATTAAGACTCCCATCATTCCAAGGTCATGGTCATGGCCACTTTTCTTAGACGGTTCGAGCTTGTGACGATGATTATCGTGGGGCTGCACATGCTTCTTCCGGTGTCAGTGAAATAGGTTGAGTTTTGGAAAGGAAGGACTGACTGTGGTGAGTTCGGAGAGTTGGATTGTGCCGGTATATTGGCCCCCACCCGCTTCGTTGCTTCTTGGTCCATCATGTTCCGTAATTGAAGTTGAGTAAAATATAAAATTTGCGGACAAGAGTGCAACATACCATGCAAGAAGATTGCACTGATGATATTGATAGTTAAACCAATACATCCCATGATAAGAACCAACATTGGGTTTTCTACTCCTATGGATTATCAGTATGAGCATCTTTGGTTTGATTAGAAGGTGCTTACTCTGAAGAGAAACAAATCGTTCGATTGATTGCAGGAAGATGCTGACACCAAGAGCAAGGAGGAAGACACCATTGAAGAAGGCACCCAAGAGCTGGGCTCTTTGCCAACCAAACGAAAGGCGTTTGGGGGATGTTGGGCGTCGAGAAATCTATGAAAGTGGTTAGTTCCACTGGGAAACTAAGAGGAGTTCTCTATACTTTGAGCGCAACTAAAGCTACAATGAAGCCGAGTAGGTCATTCATCTAGTAATGTAAGTGAGTAGAATCTCCTCTTCATGTATCCAAATTCTCAATTATCACTTACGTAGTGAAAGGCGTCAGCGATAAGAGCAAGTGAATGGGTATAAAATCCAACTGGAGGGGTTCGCATGAGTTACGAACAAGTGACAGAGCGGCATGTTGCTTTTTATGTGGCTTACCAGAGATCTCAGCGACGAAGAAGCAGAATGATATGCCGATGGTGAGCATCAAGCGCTGGGAGCGAGTGAGAGAGAAAGTCATCGCCGCTATTGTTAAATTCAATCGAAAGAAGTTGTGCTGATTCGAGCAAAGAAGGGAGCATCTATTGAAGGAGACGCGCCAAGCGCTAGCGCTTAACAATAAGAACTGACCTACCAGTACACCAGGTGCCTTTGAATAATGTCTTTGTGGAACCGATCAACCATGTTATTGTTATACAGGCTCGATAATTTGTTTCCTGTATGACTTTGCGGGACTTCGCTGTGGCTTCCAAGGTTTGCCGAGTGTCACATGCATGCCATCGGCAACTTTATACCATTGTGGCTGGGACGAGGACGAGGCACATGAAGAAGGATACATTGTACTTGTACTGTATGGAAGGAGGGACCTTGAAATATATCCAAAAGTCGGGACAAATTAGCTTTGCGAAATGTTGATCATGAGCGCTAGGTCATGCGGCACGATACCACCTCGATACCACCAAGACCTCTCTACCTGACTACTACTTGCACCGGTACCATGCACGACGCACCAAATACTTCCCGAGGTATTGCTTCCTTCAACTTGGATGTATCGACTAATCGATCGTTGCGTCGGAGCCAGAGCCGATTCCGCGAAGTCTGGGCAGATGCTGATAAAGGCGATGAAGGTCCAGGGATGAGAATATTGAAAGCGCTCAAACCGGCATTTTTGACGCTCTTGAGAATCCGAGATAGCTAGATGCCAATCGACGATCCAGGATGTTGATGGGTGGGGGTGGTAGATCGGGTGTAGGGAACTTTTCACTTCCATTGGGATGGATGGCCCGAGGTTGCTAGGCTGTACATACTGTCCCGCATACGGAGGGGAGGTAGTGGTAGTACTTTCTCCCTGGGGCGTAAGTGATTCAAGCTCCGCTTGTTCCATGGTGAGGAAATACAAGTAAGTATATGATAATCAAGTGAGCAGCGTATTATTTATTATAAACCCCAAAAGAAGATCGAATTACTTTTACGCCGTACCGTACTGTAATACTGTAACGAGTACGAGTACAGGACGTGTATTGTACTCGGTACGTGGGGGAGGGTAGGTAGACGGGACAGGGCTGGTATGGTCAAACAAAGAAAGAGGCGGCTCCAGCCAAGCCTCGAAAGTCTAATAAGGTAAAGACTCGGATAGCCAGAGCATAGGTAGGTGGGTAGGGTAGGTATCATATGCAAGCCTACCGCATGCGAATGGCGGCGAAGACTGAGGTGAGGCTAGTAATGACATGTGGTCCCATCTTGCGGTATCTGAGGTCTACAGTATAGTACAGTACATCCAACCAACAGCATCTGCATCTGCATTTGCATCTACGCTCCGTACAGTACGGACGTATACAGTACAGTACATGGATGTGCAGGAAGGGATAAAGTGATTACATTGCTGCTACGATGTGGCCCGTGAGTATTGGAATAGGGTTTGTGGCTTAGGGCGATGCTACTGATTCGAGACCCCGATTGGCTATTAACGTGGCTTAGGGGCGTTTGTAAGGGAAGCTAAGCCGGAATGGGACAAGTCATCTCTAAGTATATGGCCCTATTTTCGCCACTACTGCTGTACAGTAAGCACCTCGAAGCACGCTAGCACGCTAGCACTTTCAACGCCATGCGCTCTGGACCCTTTTTTTTGGAGGCGTAAAGCCTTTGGACCCTTAAAATCCTCAAATGGCCTTAGCTAAATGGGCCTCGCCTGCTTGCTACGAGTACAGTACTACTCTATTCTACTCTATTCTACTCTACTCTACTCTATTTAACCCTTCTCTACTCTATTTCACCCTACTCTACTCTATTCCCCTCTATTTCACTCTCTTATAAGTACTCAACCATCTCACCTC